>CAUYQG010037864.1:0-13265 GCA_963574415.1 Tarsius wallacei | reverse complement strand
GCTATGATTGTGCCACTGCACTCCAGCTTGGGCAACAGAAGGGCTTCTCTCTGCCCTCCTGCATGTGCTTTTCTGTATTTTGTAAATTCCCTCAATAAGCTTGAAATACTTACAGTCATGAGGGACAAACCCAATGCTTTGTATTCAGAAGTGGGGACTCTTAGCCGGGTGTGGTGGCTCACGCCTGTAATCCCAGCACTTTGGGAGGCTGAGGTGAGAGGATTACCTGAGCCCACGGGTTCGAGACCAGCCTGGGCAACTTGGCGAGACCTCGCCTCTACAATAAATCAAGAAAAATTAGCCAGGCATGGCTAATTACAGGCACACACCTGTAGTTCCAGCTACTTGGAAGACTGAGGCGGAAGGATCACCTGAGTCCAGCAGGTCGAGGCTGAGGTGGCCATGAGTGTGTCACTGCACTTCAGCCTGGGCGACAGAGTAAGACTCTGACTTAAAAAAAAAAAAAAATGAAGACGTGGGGACTCTTGGACAAAGAATATTAGAGCTGACTAAGATTTTGAGGAGAAAAAACCTCAGTTCAGTCATCTGAGTCCTGGGCTTATGTAGGCATCTTTGAGTGCTGTCTGGCCTCTGGCCTTGGGTAAGGCCTTGTTCCCCTCCCTGCCCCCCCAACCATCAGAGGCTCCACGGGGCTCTGGGCAGATAAGGCATGAGCCTTTGAAACTCATCCGTTTTATTTCCTCAGAGCTACCTGAAGAAGCAGGTCACACCCCTCTTCTTACACTTCAAAAATATCACCAATGACTGGCAGACGATCCCACAAAACCTGATGGACCAGTGAGTGTGACCCTCATGGGTGTGGAGGTCCCCGTAGCTGGGTGGAGTCAAGAGCAACATCTGGCAGTGTTCTCTGGAGCTCTTAGAGCTGGCCAGGAAGAAGGGAGGGACCCCCCTCCCAGGAGCAGGGGGCTCTGCCCTGAGGCTCTGTGTGGCCTGGGGGCCCATCTGGCCTTTTCTACAAGGGCCCAAACTGCAGCCACCTCACCGGCTTGAGGTCACCCGGCTTCCAGGTGTTGACACTGGACTGGAGCCTGTGCCAGCCCCTCTGGATCCCCGGGCTGCTCTGGGGACCAAGGAAACTCAGGCCCAAGGCACAGAAAAATAGGGGGAGCCCCAGAGGTCCAGGTGGGCCACAGAGACTTAGGCAGGGCCCCAGCCTGGAGTGGTGTGTCAGGAGGTGAGTCTTGGCCAGAGTCTGGGCCAGGCGTACTAACCGCACGTCACCTGTGGCAGGTACAGCGAGATTAACGCCGTCAGCACCGCCTGCTCCAATGGGGTTCCTGAGTGTCTGGAGATGGCCTCCAGATTTTTCAAGCACTGGATGGACAACCCCAATAATAACACGTGAGTGTCTTCCCTGCGCCCCTCTGCCAACCTTCACCTGTGCCCCCACCGGTCCTCAGCAGAACCTCGTCCCACCCTGCCTGCTGCTGCTCCGCCCCTGATGTCCCCTTCCTGTGCCAGGATCCACCCCAATCTGCGCTCCGCCATCTACTGCAATGCCATCTCCCAGGGTGGCGAGGCCGAGTGGAACTTCGCCTGGGAGCAGTTCCGCCGTGCCACGCTGGTGAACGAGGCTGACAAACTCCGAGCAGCCCTGGCCTGCAGCAACCAGGTGTGGATCCTGAACAGGTGAGGACCAGGGCAGGGTGGGACCGGGTGAGACTCCTCCCCACTGCGACACCCACCCACCTGCCGAGGTGGGGCAGGGTTTTCCCTGTTTCGTAGATGAGGACTCGGAGGCTCAGAGAAGCACAGCAACTTGCTCAAGGACCCAATGCTTTAATGAGTGATACAGGCAAGACTCGCACTCGGGGCAAGGTCCACAGCCTGAGCTCTTAACTGCTGCAGCCTCTTAGCCCTTACCTGGCAACAACTCATTTCCCTCTCTGTCAAGGGCACTGCAGGCATTGCTGGAGCTGGGTTTCCGAAGTCCAGCTGGACACCCCCTTAAGCCCCACCCCCCATGTGCCCCATGTGTCATCACATCCCAGTAAGGAAGAGCCACCCTCAGCGTCAAAGACAGAAGTGGCCACCTGCCTGGTGCGACTCTAGCATCCCTTCCTTCATTTATGCATTGCAAAATATTTCCATTCAGGCATGACACCTGGCATAACCAGCAACCCTGTGACCTTGATTAGGTGACTCAGTTTCCCACCTACAGAAGGGGTAGGATGGGCTGGGTGTGGTGGCTCACACCTGTGATCCCAACACTTTGAGAGGCCGAGGCAGGAGGATTGCTTGAGGCCAGGAGTTCAAGACTGATATGGATAACATAGTGAGACCTCCTTTATACAAAAAATACAAAAAGAAAAAAAATTACCTGGGTATGGTGGCATGTGCCTGAAGTCCTAGCTACTCAGAAGGCTGAGATGAAAGGACTGCTTGAGCCCAGGAGTTCAAGGCTGCAGTGAGCTATGATTGCACCACTGCACTTTGCCTAGGCGACATAATAAGACCCTGTCTCTTAAAAAAAAAAAAAAAAAAAGAGAAGGACCAGGGGTCTGGCACACCAGGGGATGTTGAGAGGATGCAGGAGGTGGTGATGTGTATGGGAAGGAAGGTAGGGTCTTTGTGGACTGGGCTTTCTCCTGAATCATCCAACCTCAGTCCTTGGAAGTCCCTGACTTGGCCTCCTGCCCTCACAGGTACCTGAGTTACACCCTGAACCCCGACCTCATCCGGAAGCAGGACGCCACCTCTACCATCAGCAGCATCGCCAGCAACGTCATCGGGCAAACTCTGGTCTGGGACTTTGTCCAGGGCAACTGGAAGAAGCTGTTTGAGGAGTGAGTCTGCAGAGAGGGTGTCGGGGCAGTGAGTGCCGAGGCTGGGGGCCCTGGGCAGGCCGAGTGCCTGGGACATGCAGGGGTGCTATATGGGAGTGCTAGAAAATGAACCGGGCTGAGGGGCTGGGCGGGGCCGGGAATGGAAAGACAAGGAGGTACCAGCCAACCCTTTTGCCACTTGTAAAGAAAATGGGGATGGGGGAGTGTTCTCTGGAAACAGAGTCAAGGCTCTGCAGTCAGACCTAGGCCAAGTCCTGACTCTCCCGTCTTCCTGGTGTCTCCTGGGCCTTCCTCACAGTAGTTGTAAGGACTCAGTGCCACCCGCTGGGCAATGAGGACTAGCTCCTGCCCCCAACCCCTCCTCCCGCCCTCTCTCTTCCTGCAGTTACGGTGGGGGCTCCTTCTCCTTCTCCAACCTCATCCAGGCGGTGACCCGGCGATTCTCCACCGAGTACGAGCTGCAGCAGGTAAGCAGCTGTCCCCAGCCCTGGACCATCCAGGCCCGTCCCAGTCCTAAGGGGCAGCTGCATTTGGCACCACTGAGTGTGGTCACCAGGGACCATGCCGCCACACTGAGTGTGGTCACGGGCTCCACACTGCCAGGCCTCCCTCATCTACAGCAGAGGCCGAGTAGCCAGACTTTGTAAATACTGACAGTTAATCGAGGAAATTCGTTTTGGGATTTCTGTAAAGATACCGAAGTAAAGAGAATGAGAAAATGAACCTCCACGTACCCATTACCTGGGTTTGGCCATTACCAGTGTTTGCCAGTACTCTCTTGGGCAGACTATTTCAAAGCCAGTCACCGGCATTAGGTAGTTTCACCTGTAAATACTTTAGTCATGTCTAAAATCAAGGCAATCTTAGCAGGAGGTGGAGGCTGTAGTGAGCTGTGATCACACCACTGCACCCACAAAAGATTTTAATTTTGATGAAATCCAATTTATGTTTTTTGTCTGCTTATGCTTTAGATGTCATATTTAAGAAACTATTGCCAGCCAGGGGCAGTGGCTCATGCCTGTAATCCCAGCACTTTGGGCGGTGGAGGCGAGAGGATTGCCTGGGCTCAGGGGTTCAAGACCAGCCTGAACAACATGGCGAGACCTTGTCTCTACAGTAAATAATTTAAAAAAAAATTAGCCAGGCATGGTGGTACATGCTTGTGCTTCCAGCTACTTGGAAAACTGAGGCAGAAGGACCACCTGAGCCCAGCAGGTTGAGGCTGAAGTAGCCATGAGCATGCCACTGCACTCTAGCCTGGGTGACAGAGTGAGACTCCAATTAAAAAAAAAAAAGAAAGAAAAAGAAACTATTGCTTACAAGGTCATGAAGACATGAAGATTTACAACTGTTTTATTTTTTTTTTAACTTTTTGCACCCAGGAAAGACTTGAGAATTTTTTTCCTCCTGTTTTATTGTTTTCACTCCTACATGTAGTAGGAATTTGATCTATTTTGACTTAAATTGTATATATGGTGTGAGGTTGGTGTCCAACTTCCTTCATTTGCATGTTGATATCCAGTTGTCCCAGCCCCATTTGTTGAAAAGACTGTCCTTCCCCATCAAATGGTGTTGACAACCTCATTGAAAATCAATGGAAGCCGGGCTCGGTAGCTCAGCCTGTAATCCCGCGCTTTGGGAGGTTGAGGTGAGTGGATTGCCTGAGCCTGCAGATTCGAGACCCGCCTGGGCAACTTGGCGAGACCTCATCTCCACAATAAATCAAAAAATTAGCCGGGCGTGGTAGCGCACGCCTGTAGCTCCAGCTACTTGGAAGGCTGAGGCGGAAGGATAGGCTGAGGCGGAAGGATCGCCTGAGCCCAGCAGGTCGAGGCTGTGGTGGCCGGGAGCAGCCACTGCACTCCAGTCTGGGCAACAGTGAGACTCCAACTTAAAAAAAAAAAAATTAGCCAAGCGTGGTAGCGCGCGCCTGTAGTTCCAGCTACTTGGAAGGCTGAGGCGGAAGGATCGCTGGAGCCCAGCAGGTTGAGGCTGCGGTGGCCAGGAGCGGCCACTGCCCTCCAGTCTGGGTGACAGAGTGAGACTCCAACTCAAAAAAAAAAAAAAAAAAGAAAGAAAGAAAGAAAGAAAATCAATGGACTGTAAATGTAAGGGTGTATTTCTGGTCTTTCAAGTCTATGTGATCTATGTCTGTCCTTATGCCAGCACCGTACTGTCTTGCTTGCTACAGCTTTGTAGTAAGTTTTGAAATCAAGAAGTACAAGTCCTACAACTTTGTTATTTTTCAATTATTGGTGTTTTGGGTTTTTTCTGGAGTCAGAGTCTCACTGTCACCCAGGCTGGAGTGCAGTGACATGCTCATGGCCACCGTAGCCTCAACCTGCTAGGCTCAGGCGATCCTTCTGCCTCAGCCTTCCAAGTAGCCGAAACCACATGCGTGTGCCACCATGCCCAGCTAATTTTTTTTATTTATTGTAGAGACAAGGTCTTGCCAAGTTGCCCAGACTGGTCTTATAAATTTTAGGATCAGTTTGTCAATTTCTGCAAAAAAAAGTAGTTGAAATTTTGATAGCAATTGCATGGAATCTCTAGATCAATTTGGGGACTCTTGTCATCTCAATAATATTAAATCTTCTAATCCATGACCACAGATTTATTTGAGTTTCTTCCTTTTATTTAGATATTTTAAAATTTTTTTCAACAATGTTTTATAGTTTTCAAGTATTTTTTGGTAAAATTTATTCCTCAGTATTTTATTATTTTTGATGCTTATTGTACATGGAATTGTTATTTTCATTTTCAAGTTTTTCATTTCTAGTGTATAGGGTACAGTTTATTTTTATTTTTATTTTTTGAGTCAGTTTCACTCTCACCCAGGCTGGAATGTAGCAGCATGCTCACGGCCACTGCAACCTCCACCTGTCAGGCTCAGGCGATTCTTCCACCTCAGCCTTTCAAGTAGTTGGAGCCACAGGCATGCACCATCATGCCCGCGTCCTTTTTTGATTTATTGTAGAGATAAAGTCTGACCATGTTGTCCAGGCTAGTCTTGAAACCCTGGGCTCAGGCAGAATACAGTTGAATTTTACATATTGCTCTTGTATCCTGCAACCTTGCTGAAATCATTCGTTCTAATAGTTTTATTTTGGTGGGTTCCCTAAAGTTGTATGTATACAAAATCATGTCATCTACACAGATATAGTTTTCCTTTTTCCTTTCTGGATGCCTTTCATTCAATTTTTGCCTAATTGCCTGGCTGGAATCTCCAGTAACCTGTAACAGTCTTTTCTTTTTTTGAGTTGGAGTCTTACTTTGTTGCCCAGACTGGAGTGCAGTGGCACGCTCCCAGCCACCACAGCCTCGGCCTGCTGGGCTCCGGCGATCCTTTCACCTCAGCCTTTCAAATCGCCGGAACTACAGGCTTGTGCTACTACGCCCAGCTAATTTTTGATTTATTGTAGAGACGAGGTCTTGCCAAGTTACCTGGGCGGGTCTCGAACCCATGGGCTCAGGCAATCCACTCGCCTTGGCCTCCCAAAGTGCTGGGATTACAGGCTGAGCCACCAAGTCCGGCCTAAGTCTTTTTTTTTTTTTTTTTTAAAGCATTTATTTATTGAAGCAGCGGAATCATCTGTGTGGTTTAGAAGTTTTCACATTTTTGATTTGTCTGGCTGCTTCTATGTCATGTCTGTTTAATGTGTCCCTCTCTCCCTTCTTGATTGGATGGGGATTATAGTTTAAAACTGAGGGACACCGGGCGCGGTGGCTCATGCCTGTAATCCCAGTACTTTAGAGGCTAGAGGATTGCCTGAGTCCAGGGGTTCGAGACCAGCCTGGACAACTTGGCAAGACCCCGTCTCTACAATAAATACAAAAAAAAAATTAGCTGGGCATGGTGGTGCGCACCTGTGGTTCCAGCTACTTGGAAGGCTGAGGCAGAAGTACCACCCAAGCCCAGCAGGTCAAGGCTGCAGTGGCCATGAGTGTGCCATTGCACTCCAGCCAACTCAAAAAAATCCAAAAACCAAAAAAAACTGAGGGTCAACTCCAGGAAATACTGCACAGTGAAGGCTTTCCCTGGGTCTGTCACTTTGCATGTCTGCAGATGAAGACTTTTGCCCCAGGGAGAATTGAAGATCTGGTCCTCCCTTATCCCTATGTCAGGGCGTGATCCCCACCCTGTAGGCCTTAGGTGGGAGTGGGCGGCCAGGGGACTGTAGGACCCTCTCCTCAAGACTATGCTAGAGGCCCAGCCAGGGGCTGAGGGTCTTTGTTTTCCCGGCAGCTGGAGCAATTCAAGAAGAACAATGAGGGGACAGGCTTCGGCTCAGGCACCCGGGCCCTGGAACAAGCCCTGGAGAAGACGAAAGCCAACATCAAGTGGGTGAAGGAGAACAAGGCAGCAGTGCTCCAGTGGTTCACAGAAAACCAGTAGCCCTGGTCTTTAAAGTCACTGCCTCCCACATGAGATGCCCACCTGCTCCTGTCCCATTGGCTGTGGCAGGGCCTCCATTCCCAGAGCCTGAGGCACCATGTCCTCCCCTCAAGGACAATGTCTCTGGCCCACATCCTTCCTGCTCTGCCCAGGCCCGTCTAGTTCCTGATGGCCAGACTGTCTGAGCAGACCCTGGCCCTGCCCCTCGTGCCAACTCCGCCCCAGGCCTGGCACCGCACCTGTCGCCCAGGTCCTGAGGCTGATCTCAGGGAAGCCCAGCTCCAGGGCTGGATGAGCAGGAGCCCTCGATGGACAGTGGACAGCATGAGGGGGTCACCCTGCACCCACTCACCTTCCTGTAAAGACCCCGATCTGTGGAATCAACAGGGCAGCAGATCTGTATATTTTTTTCTAAGAGAAAATGTAAATAAAGGATTTCTAGATGAGTTTCGAGACTCCTTGCTAGAGTGATCCAGGAGTGGGTGGGCACAGCCGCTGGGGAGGCTGCAGTGGAGGGAAGCTGGGGGCTTGGGGAGCACTGTGGGACCTGGGACCCCCAAATAGTAGGGGAGGTGGGAAGGGAAGGTGCTCAGCCTGCAACCCTTTCTGCATGTGCCCTGCACCTGTGCCCCAGGGTCAGCCTGCAGGGCTCATTTCAGCTGGAGACACTGGGGTGGAGGGGGCAGGCAACTGTGGGCCCAGGGCTCCCGTAGTGGGTGGGAACAGCAGTCCCGGCAGGGTGGAGGGAGTGCTTTCCAGGAAGGGAGAGGAGTGGGGTGCTAGCTGCACCCCTCTTCCTGCGCCACAGAAACGCCTGGGACACCTGCAACAGTTGGGGAAAGGTCAGTGAAGGCAGCAAGCCCAGGGTCCCAGCCCTTATGGCACCCCTCACTGGCCCAGGATGTGTCCTACCACCCCTCCAGGCTCTGAGGCAGGTGGCAGGTGGGTATCAATTTGTGCAGGGGTTGCTATCTAGAATAGCACACAGGAAGGGGCTGGGCTGAGAGGGCAGGTGGGGACAGCTTTGCTGGGCTCATAAGATGGGGGCTGTGCCCTTCAGATCACCTGAGGCATTTGGCGGTCAGGGCCACTCTAAAAAGGCCTTGAGCCCATGTGGCTCTGTGGCACACATTGGCCTTGGTGGGCTTTCTTGGTAAATGGAGGCAGGTTGTGGGAGGCTCCCTTCAGCCTCAGCCCCAGGAGGCCCAGCTGACCATCTAAGGCTGGGGTAGGGAAGGAAAGAAGGCAAGAACAGCTGCCGGAGTCCTTGGGAGTCACCTCTGCCAGCAGGCCGGAATCTTGGAGTCCTACAGCTCTGGTTTTCAGATTACAGTTCAGCCACTGTTTCTTAGCAAGTGACCCACATCCCTGAACCTCAGTTTCCTCACCTATTGTGTTGTTGCATGGATTTAAGTAGATTTCCGTACTTAGCATGCGGCCTGACACAGGAGAGTATTATTATCAGCCTTGGTCTGGTCTCCTGGCTCAAGTCCCCACCAGTCTCTTCCCCCTCGGGAGAAGCAGGCACAGGCAGGCCTGGGACCACAAAGGCTCCACCATCCCCCACCACCATCCGCACATCAAAGAATAGGGCGGGCCAAGCGGGGAGCGCTGTCCCCCCACCAGTCAGAGACTCTCCTAGACGCCCCAGATTAAGCCTCCCAGTCCCTCCAGGCCAGCTCTTCCTGTCGCCAGTACCCAGCAGCCATGGCTGGCACTTGACCTTCTGGGGGACCAGCTGGGGAGGGGCCAGCCTCATCCACTTGGGTCCCTAATGGGCCCCAGGCTCGCAGGACATTGCAGGGGAGAGGGGGGCCTGCTGAGGGGGAGAGTTTATGCACATGATCCCAACCGTGTGGAGAGATAAGACTGTCTTATCTCAGTTCTACAGATAGGGAAACCCAGGCAAAAGTGATGGTGAGTTACAACTCCATAGGGCTAGCGCTGGAAGCCACTGTCTGGCTCTGCTGCCTGCACATAAGCAGAAGTTGGTCCTCTGCTGGAGCTGGGGCAGGGTCTGAGACGTCTACACTGCCATGCTCGGGCCACTGGGAGGCATACAGTGCCGGCATTCATTAGGCCCTTTGCTGCTGTAAGGAACTGGTCCCTGGGCTGCAGCAAGGACAGCCACAGCCAGAGACCTGTCTGCAGAGTCTTGATCAAGGTCAAAAAGCAGGCAGGGCATGGTTGCTCCCAACATTTGGGAGGCCGTGGTGGGAGGATTGCAGCCCGGAGTTCGAGACCAGCCTGGGAAACACATTGAGACCCATCTCTATAAAAAATGTAAAAATTAACCAGCATGGTAGTGCACACCTGTAGTCCCAGCTGCTCAGGAGGCTGAGGGAGGAGAATTTTTTGAGCCCAGGAGTTCGAGGCTGTGGTGAGCTATGATTGCACCACTATACTCCAGCCTGGGCAACAGAGTGCAATCCTGTCTCTAAAAAAATAAAAAGTCAAAGAGCAGAAACCAACTGGAACTCAGGCAGCTGAATCCATGCCCAGCGCTCTGTCGGCCAGGAAGCTCACCTCTCAGTGTTCAAGGCCAGCAGGACTGGAAGGTGCTGAGGACTGGCAAACAGCAGCCCCTGTGGCTCCTCCGACCCAGCTCTTGGACATGGGGGATTCAGTTCTTCTGGGACAACCTTTTAGCACAGCAGGGTACTGGGCCAAGCGTTTCACTTCTCCCAGCCTCAGTTGATATAGAAACCCTCTAATGTCTGTCCATATTGTTATGACCCGAGTGCAAGAAGGTAGATTGCCATCATGCAGAGAGTTTAATTAAGAGTCCATTATTTATGCCGGCAACTGAGAGCGGACTATTGTCCTTAAGGGCTCTTGGCCCCGAGTGAAGCAGGCAGTGGGCTTATAAAGGCCAAAATTGCAAGGATACATAGCAACCTAGCAACCAAAATGGGAACTTTTGATTGTTAGGGAGTTTTGATTAACTCTATGTCCCAGGCACAGCCAGTGACTGAAACAATTAGGGCAGTTACATGGAGAGAGACAAGGTGGAAGGACTACTATACAATGGAGTTACCTTGGTTAGGTCACTAACAAAATATAGGCTTATAATATGAGAATGTAACAATGGAGTTTTGTACGGCGTAGCATCTGAGTTTAGTTAACAAAGCATCCAATTACACGGAACTTGTGGCTAGGGAGTTTCCAAACGGTTAGGAGAAACAGTTTATGGGAAACAGGAATGTGGATCTGTGAGTACAAGGAACTTATTTTAGTCACACGCAGGGGGGGGGCTATATTTGGGTAGCAAGCAGCTAAGATGAAGGATTTTTAACAAAAATGCAGTTACTTATATTAAGCAAGGTATTATAAGTTTTACAGACATTTCAATTCTTCCAGCAGCCTTCCAAGTAGCTGGAGCTACAGATGCATGCCTCCACTCCTGGCTAGTTTTTTTGTGATTTATTGTAGAGACGAGGTCTCATCAAGTTGCCCAGGTTGGTCTTGAACCCCTGGACTCAGACAATCCTCTCACCTTGGCCTCCCAAAGTGCTGAGATTACAGTCTGAACCACCATGTCCAGTCTACAACATTGTTAAAAGATAATTTTCAAAAAAATGGATAAAATCTTTATTCTCATATAGATATAAAAATGAACACTTGATGAAGATTTTATTTAACTTATTAATGAAGAAACTGATGAGATATTAGAATGAGTTCCAGGAGAATCCAAAGAACAGACATATTATAAATATAATATAATATATATAAACATTATATATCAAATCAAGAAAATTGAAATAAATGTAGAAATGCAAGAGGAGGAAGAGTTTTCTCTCCATTGGACATAATTAATTTGTATAGCCATGGAAAAAAATTATACTGTATTGCTATTTGCTAGAATGGTTCTCATAAACTCAGAATTAGATAACCTAGAAAAGTGTGCTATAGACAAAACATAGTTTTCAGTTGAAGCCCAAATACTGCCCTATAGAATATCAAGACAAAAAACAGTTTCTTGACTTGGGAAAAAATTGTATAAGATGGGTAGACAAAACATTGAGAATACTCTTTATAGTGAACTCAGTTTGTGTTACATGTTTGTTAGTTAACTACAGTATCAAACATTTATGGATGATGCGATTCAAGCTATTCCAATTGTGTGACATAGATACTAGTAAGTGTTCCTGTGTAAAAGCGAGTATATGCTTAATCTTATAGTCCCTATAATGTAGTATTTATTTATTTATTTGTTTATTTGTTTATTTATGACAGTGTTTCACTTAGTCAACCAGGTTGGAGTGCAATGGCATGATCACTGCTCACCATAGCCTTGACCTCCTGGGCTCAAACAATCCTTCTGCCTTACAGTATCCTAAGTAACTGAGACTACAGGGCATGCTACCATGACTGGCTAATTTTTCTATTTTTTGCAGAGACGACAGTCTTGCTTTTTGCTCAGCCTGTTCTCAATCTCCTGGCCAGTAATTTTTTTTTTTTGAGTTGCAGTCTCACTCTGTCAACTAGGCTGGAGCGCAGTGGCACACGCTCTTGGCCACTGCAGCCTCAATATACTGGGCTCAGGAGATCCTTCTACCTCAGTCTTCCAAGTAGCTGGAAATACAGGCATGCACCACTGTGGCCAGCTAATTTTTTGATTTATTTCAGAGATGAAGTCTCACCAAGTTGCCCAGACTGGTTTCAAACCTTTGTCTCAGGCAATTCTCTCACTTCCTCCCAAAGTGCTGGGATTATAGGCATGAGCCACTGCACCCAACCCAGTAGTTTTTAAAAAATAGGTTTTCAAACCTCCAGCTTCCAGTTTTTTAAACTTTTTAATTTTGAAATATGTATAGATTTACAGCAAGATGCGAAAATAGTACAGATAAATCCCATATATCAAGTGTCCTCAGATGGTTGCATCTTACATAATTATAGAACAATACTAAAACCAGGAAATTGATAGTGATAAAAGGTGTGTATGTATATAGTTCTATGCTCTTTATCACAGCTGTGGATTAGTGTAAACACTACCACTGATAAGACACAGACCTGTTGGAGTGAAGTATAGAAACTTTACCTCCTTTGCAGTCCCTTTACCTTTCCCCATTTATAATATAATTGTTTTAAATATTTCTTGTACATGCTTGGAAAATAACAGAAAATATTACACTTTTTGCTTCAGTAATCAAACATAAGAAACTCAAGAAGGGAAAAATATTGGATTTACCCATATTTTTGCTTTTTTCCATTTTTCCTTCTTTCCTGATGGTTTCTTCTTTTATAATTTCCTTTCTATTTTAATAACTTCCTTTTGGCTACTTTTTAAAATTAATGACAAGTTATTTTAGTTTTCCGTCATCTGAGAATATTTTAGTTTGTCCTTTATTACTTAAAGATGATTTTTTTTTTTTTTGAGTTGGAGTCTCACTCTGTCACCCAGGCTGGAGTGGAATTGTTATGACTAAGTGAGGAGATGTCACACCAGCAAGCTGAGTCTAATTAATTAGAGTTTTTTTTATTAACACACGAGTCAAGAGAAGGCAAATGCCAGAAAAAACTCTTGATGAACTCATATAGTTTGTGACAAGCTTTTATAGGTAAAATTTGCAGTATTGGCTACATAGCAATTTAGTGACCATAGCAACTATTAACTAACAACTTGTCAACCAAAATGGGAACTTTGATTGTTAGGGAATTTTGATCAATTTCATGTCCCAGGTATAGCCAGTGCCCAGAAAGTCCCTGGAGCTCTGCCATTAAGATGTAGTTTAAGGTAGTTACATAGAGACAAGGTAGAAGAATCATTACACAATGGAGTTACCTTGGTTAGGTCATTAACAAAATAGAACAAAATATGAAAATGTAACAATGGGGTTTTGCAAAGTGTAACATTTGATTTCAGTTAACAAAGCATACAACTACATAGAACTTATGACTAAGGAGTTTAGTAATAGTCAGCAGGTCAACGCTGGGGTGGCCATGGGCATGCCATTGTGAAATGAGCTAAATCAGTTAATAAAATCAAATTGCTAGCAAAATAATAGTATTAACCAGCTTACTCCATATTGTTTAAAACTTCCATCTTAAGTCGCCTG
>CAUYQG010037862.1:0-26183 GCA_963574415.1 Tarsius wallacei | reverse complement strand
TAGCGGCGAGCCGAGCCCCTTGCGACAGTGGCGCTGCCGCCCCAGAAGCCGGTGGTAGCGCTGGGTCCCCAGCCGCTGGCGGTGGCGGCGATCACTGAGCCGCTTGCGGCAGTAGCGCCACCGGGTCGCTGGTAGCGGCTGCGGTGGTGGTGGGCCCCGGGTCGCCGGTGGCACCTCGGGGCAGCGGCACCTGCGGCGTGGGCGCCCCCTGGATCGCTGGCGTGGGCGGGCCCCGGGTAGCCTCGGCAGCGGCGTCCGCGGCCTGGGCGGGGCCCTGGGTCGCCGCGGCGGCGGCCCCCGCGGCAGCGCGCCCCGGGTGCCCGGGCGTCCGCGGTGTGGGCGGGGCCCCAGGTCGCCTCGGCGGCGGCGTGCCCCGGGTTCCCGGGCGGCGGCGGCGGCACGCCTCACACCGGCAGCCTCCGCAGTGTGGGCGGGGCCCCGGGTCGCCTCGGCGGCGGCACCCGCGGCGGCGCACCCCGGGTGCCCGGGCGTCCGCGGTGTGGGCGGGGCCCCGGGTCGCCTCGGCGGTGGCGCCCGCAGCAGCACGCCCCGAGTCCCTGGGGCGGCGGCAGCGGCGCGCCTCGGGCCGGCTGCGCCCGCGCCCGCGGCGTGGACAGGCCCGCGGCAGCACGCCCTGGGTCCCCGGGGTGGCAGCGGCGCTCCTCGGGTGGGCTGCGTCCGCGGCGCTGGTGGGCCTTGGGTCGCCTCGGCGGCGGCGCCCTGGGTCACCGGCGGCAGCCCCGGGCTGCCGGCAGGGGCGGCGGCCACTTTTACCTCAGGCCCGCTGTAATGCCTCTGCGGTGTCCATGGACAAGTTCCGTGTGGGGAGCAGGCCCCCAGGGAGAGATCTGGAGTCTTTTTGTGTCCTCTTCTGCGGAGGTCTCACAGACCACGCTGCCCGGTCGCCATCTTGGCCCCCCTCGCCTTAGTTTTTTTTTTACTGGAAACCAAGTTTCTTGTTTAGAAGAATTCTTGTGTGAGATATCTTATGCATTTAAAACATTCAGTAAGCCATGGACGGTGGGTTGAAACAAACATGGCAGGGAAAAAAGGCAAAACTGCCTCTTAATGTCTGTTCTTACACACATACACAAAAAAACTCAGTTATCCAGTAGCTGTCTCATCCTTAGAAGGTTCAAGTCAGTTGCTGCTACTATATTTGCTAATACATCAGGTACCCAGGGAAAACAAACAATCAAACAACACCATGTGCTGCTGGGCAGTGTAGCTGTGTAGGGTACTTTGCTTAGTTAGCCAAGGAAGCTCAGTAAAGATGGAATTTTTGAGGTGGGAGTGTGAAAACAGAGCAACACTGCTTTGATATTGATACTTCACTAGACTTCTAGTGACTCCACATAGCAAAATTATTCACAACCTCCTTATTAACAAATTTAAGTTATTAGATTTATTTTTTCTTACAGTTTTCTAAGGAAATATGCTGCTTTGACATCATAGCAATAAATAGCAGTCATTTCGCTTTAAAAAGTCTATCCAGGAACTATATACTTAAAAATAAAATAATAAGAGTGAAAAAGATAAATTCCCAGAGTACCAAAAATGAAGGCTGGCTGGCAAATGAGTGCTGGAATCAGGCACTGATTTAAACTAAATGTGACCCTAAAGCAGCGGGATTGAAGAAAAGAAATGGTCCATATTTTGTTTATGACATATTTAGCTTTGTCTCAGGAACATAATTTACCTTAAAAAACAGTAGAGAACCATCCACCCCCAGCAAATACCATCACCAATATAGTCTACCTTTTTGATTCCATACAACTATAGTCTTATTAATTAAAACATTACAGATGTTTTCCTGTCAAACGTGAAACTTGAGACTCTCAGCCCACATGTATCCTTCTCTCAATTCTCTCATCTTTTTCTAGATTCTTCAAGAGATAGGAACCACAAGGATACAAGGTGACAAAAGGCAAGAGTGGGCACAGAACAGTGGCACGCTCCTAATGAGTATTGTAGTCACCACAAGCAAGATTCTCTTATTAGGGTGAGGAGTCTGGGATGTCACATGTTTGGGAATTGTTTTTTGTCATTATTGTCGTTGTTTATTTTAATGTATTCTGCTGGTTCAAGGTCTCAGAGAACCAGGTAAGGAGGGTAGGAGAGGGTCTCAACTCAGTAAATCAGAATTAAGCAAGGATCCCAAACAGAAAACTAGAGTTGTACTATGATCAATGTATAGGAACCTTCTCTTCAGATACAGAGCTGGTCACCTAGGTTGACAGTGGGTTGCTCAGGGGACAGCTACATGTTCTGTCTTAAGATGTATCTGGCTATGACTCACCTCCTTTGTAGACTTCATATCTACAAATGGTTCATATAAAGAGAAGAAGCACATTGTACGAAAAACACACTACTGAACAGGACAAAGACATCATCTTTCTGAAGACTTGGGGGACGGGTGGATGTTTGGAAAATTGTAAAATAGTTTATAGTCTGTTAATTTATTCAACAAATATTTATTATGTGCTTGGTATATCCAGGCACTGATGTTCTCTGTGATATGTGATTTTTTTAAAAAGACAAACATAATTTGTGCCTGTATAAAGATTCAGTCTTGGTGGAGATATAACCAGATAAACAGGCATTTATAATATCTTGTAGTAAATTTTACAAAAAGGGAGCAATGAAATGCCACCAAAACACAAAAGGAACACATAATCCAGTTTGGGAAGGATTGATGGTTTGATCAAAGAAGAGGTGCTAGATAAAGTGACATCCTGTTGAATTTAATAGATAAATGGGGGTTGGTTTGATAGATTGCAAAAGAAGATCCATGTCCAAGAAGATAATGGTTGGAGGTAGGAAAGCATGACACTCCAGCAGTTCCACCTGGCTGCACTGCAGGATATGTGGAGTGTGAGTGGGCAGGGAACTAGGGCTGGGGAATTTACTGGCATGGCAAGGGATGGGGTAGTGAAGGCCAACGGTGCTTGTTAGGAGAGCACTATGACTATTTGGGGATGTTCGAAGCATCATTCTGCTTCAGTGTGAAGAATTATTTAGAGGCCGAGAAGAGAGAAACAAAGTGACCATGTAAGAAGAAATTGTCATGTCAAGAGTGATAATAGCCTGAACTAAAGAAAGTACAGAAATGAAAAGAAGTGGGTGGAATTTATTGACCATTAGGAAGTACAAGGAAAAATATTTGCTTACTGTATAACATTCAAGATGAGGAAGATGAATGAATTAAGGACAACTAAAGTTTTTCTGTCTTGGTTGACTTAGTGGTCGTGATGCCATTCACTCTGTGAAGGAACAAATATAGATCAGATGGGTGGTGAAGGGAAGGGAAGGGATGATGAGTTAACATTATGACATGGGAATTTTAATTTTGTATGAAATGTTGGAGTGAAAATGTCTAATAGGTAGCTGGAGATATGAGTCTGAAACTCTGAGGAGACAACTGGGCAAGACTCTCAATTTCGTCATCTCCAACAGAGACCGTGAAGGGAGGTGCTGCACTGCCTGGATCAGGAAGGAGGTGTGTGGAGAATGAGAAGAGATCAAAGGAACAGCTGCATTCTGGCGAGTGGAGAAGTCCTCCTTTGTAAAGGGGGGAAGAAGCAAGGATGAAGGCAAACGTGAGTTGGGGTGTTCCTCTGTAAGTCAGAAACCCGACTGGTTGGTTTCCATTGTCTGTGGGACCCAGAAGACACGTTCCTCCCTAGCAAAGTACATCAAAGGAAATGGGGGAGGAGATGGCTAGAAAACAGAAGGATGGCTAGGCAGCTGCGTCTGGAGCCCAGGCATTTATGGCAGATCCAGACTACAGGGTGGAGGGAGTGCTCCCTCTCCTCCCAGCCAGCGTTCTCAGTAGCCCTGGTGTAGACCCAGAGGGAGTACAAAGGAAAGGACTGAGTGATGAAAGGAACAATAGGAGGATGATTGGTACAAGCTGATTACAGAGTAAAGAACAAATGGAAACAGGAATACATGTTTTAATAGAAAACAGGTGTCCTAGCCCGTATGTTCTTTCTGAATGATGGACTTCACTTTCAAGTTAGTAAGTTAAAGAAAGATACCTGACCCGTGCACTGTGAGATCAGTCATGACAGTTTGTGATGGTGTTGTTTTTATAAAAACTGAATTAAAAAGAGATTCGAGCATCCAGGAAGAAGACAAAAACAAAACAAATGTTTACCTACAAGGTAAACAAAACCGAGTTATCTTCAGAATCCTCTGTAATAAATGGAAGAAAAGAGTGTTTTGAGGGGAAAAAAAGATGATCAAAAGGAATTATATTGGATCTGTATTTTAAATCTGTATTTAATCTGTGAAAGCAAAATATGGATCATCTAAGATTATTGAGAAATTTAACATTTATGTCTTCTTATTTTTAAAAATTGCAAATTCGTTTCAATAGACTGAAGGGTAAAGAAAAATTAGTAGTTTAATAATAATATGGTATTTTTAAAAGAGTCCATAAACACTGAAGTCAGTTAAGTAGATAAATAAATCAAAATAATTGTGAATCTAACACAAGTATAAATACAAGTGCTGAAAAGTATTTTTGAAAAGAATCCTATGTGAAGTTTTTAAATAAAGTAGAAAATATCTAAACCTTATGCCTAATATATTTAACAACTTACATGAGCACAAGGAAACAAAATGTTGGCATAACAATGCATAAAAAGTTATAGAAAGTATCATTAGACAAAAATTGCCACAAGAGAGTTTAGCAATGACATCTATTTTTGGAAATTTAGTAGAATGCTATGTATATCCATAAAGTTAAAATTTTTAACATAACAGGAATTTCCAAAGTGAATCACAGAAAGCAGACATTTAAATAATCTAATAATCACAAAAATTAAAAGTGCCAAAGAATTACTATTAATAATAAGTACAAGGTCATAATTCTGGGGATTTTTATGAAGAAATGGTTTTAAATTTCCATACAAAAGATAATTTCTGTACTACTTAAATATTCCAAAAGGATACAGTTTCTCAATTGATAAAGTATAAACTTGATATCAGAACCTGATAAAGACACTATAGAAACATAAACTACAGATCTATTTCCTTTGTAAGTAAAGAAATTATTTTATATAAAATACTGGCAATTAAAAATTCTTAATGATTTTCCAATCTCCAAAATAATAAATATCATAATAATTAATATAATTTTAAAATAAAATTCTAGCAACTAGCTCCCTAAGGAGTGTTTAAAAAATAGTATAACAAAAGGAAGCAGGATTCATTGCAGTCATATGCAGATTGCTCAATATTAGAAAATGAATTAGTGTCCAGTATAACAGGAACTGATCCTTAGAAGTAAATTCACTTAAATCAGGAACTATACTTTTGAAGTAAGTTGCTTTTTAAAAAAATATATTGGGAATTGACCTTAAAGTAAAAATAAATTTGTGAATTGTATATGTTTTTAACTAGCAGTATGTAAATTAGAATTGAAACTATGAGCTAATTTCTGAAATAAAATAAAAATAAATCAGATTCTGGATTTTTTTGAAAAAGTATTTCTCCAATAAAATAATAATATCACATTTTCATAGTTATCATAAAAAGATCCTTCTGGCAAAATTTCTAGAGGTCTTCATTCACTATTCAGGGGCCTGTTGGCCTACTGAAAGCTAAAGCATTAAACCATTCCTTCTTAAATGTATTTAATGTCATTGAACTCCTTGATGTTTTCTTCTTCAAATACTGACTGACTTAAATCTCTCAGACTTTCCTGTATCAATGGATTTGAGTATGATCCAAGCAATTGTCCAACATTATTTTTCTTAATTTTATGAAACCATATATATATAATATACATTATATAAATGTATACATATAAAACACTTGTCATTTCAGTTTACAATTGATTTGCGTTGTCTAATGTTTACTGTCTAAACTCAAAATTACTGACAATATAATGTGATGTTTATGAGAAAGGGACTAAATTTGAAAGTGTTTAGTTTGCTAGTGAACATTTTTGTATTCTGGTATCTTATTCACTGATATATAATATTATGAGTTTGGGGGCTTGAATAATAAGTAATATTTTGATGACACCACATATTTTCCACTACCTCTTCCTTTGAACACATCATAAATCTTTATTTCACATGTAAAAGGGGAAAAAAGGAGATACATATATCTACAAAATTACATGACTAGTTTGTGAGAAAACACACACACACACTTCATTAGAAAATAGTCATGTAAACTAGAATTAGGCAGATACTTCCTTAACAATGTTTTAAAATCTCAAAGACTTAAATGGCTAATGTGTAACTACTAGAGGCACGATAATTAAAAACTAAAGCTAAGGTAAAGTTCTAGCCCCATTGTTATTTAACATCATTTTGGAAGTTCAGATCAAATAAATAAGACTAGAAAAATAACTGAGGCAAATTTATTGAAAATAGATTAAATTATTGGTGTTTAAAATGGCATGGTTGTATAATTAGAAAAGCCAGGAAAATCAGCTAAAGTTTTGTTAAAATAATAAGGGAACTCTTTTGTAACAGCAATAATTTCATCAAAATATAGTGGGCAGTTATTCTACTTATAAAAGCAGCAAAACATAAAATGCTAAGATATTTAACCAACTAATGAGCCGGACTTACATGAAGAAAGGTGTACAGTTTTACTGAAGAACATAGAATAAGACTTAAATAAATATGTACATAAAAATGTTACTGGAGAGAAAGACTTAATATTATCAAAATGTTATTGCCTTATAATTAATTTTTAAAAGTAATGTAATCATAATTCCTTCATGAGAAACCTCACAAAATAACTCAATTTAATCTGGAAGAACACACCGGGAAAATTAGTCATAAGAAGAAATGATGAACACATAATGAGGGAAAGTTGCATTATTAGAAATAAAACTATATTATAATATCCCCATATTGAGAAACATTGGAATATTTGCTCAGAAAATGACAGATCATTGGAACAGAATGGAAACTCTAGAAACAGGGCACACACACACAGTATATCATGACATGCGAATGATAGCTATGGCATATAAATTCATTAAGAATGGGCTGAATTAGCAATAAATAATTCCAGGACATTTTTTAGTTGGGAAGTAATTTAACTATTATTTTTGGAATTAGAGCTACCCAACAGGCAAATGTAAATATAAATCTGATGTTGGACTTCAGAGAGACACCGAAAAACGCAATCTTTGAAAGTCATTCATGGCTGAAATCGTAGGAGAACCTGTATGAATACAAAGAATGAGAAAGAAACAAACTGGGTAAACAACTTTGAGGAATTATGCTATATGGGTAGAAAAGGAAAAGGAGCCTGTGAAGAGACCTTGGCTCCTCAAGGTCTAGAAACCAAAATGTATCAAATGTCAAAGCATCCAAGAGATTGAAGAAAGTGCTGGATTTGACAATACATGGGCCACTGGGTTTTTGCGAAAGAACAGAAATCAGTTTATAAGCAGTAAAGGAGAAAACAAAGGTTGAAGAATGACTTTAGAAGGTAGACTCTGCATTTAAAATATTTGACTGAAACAAAGGAGAAAGAAGAGATGATAACAAGCATGTCTATAGGCAATCATGCTAGGCACTGCCATGTGCTATTAATTTTTTAGTATTTACTTTTAAAAAATATTTTCATGCATTACTCTTTGGAATGGAGATGCAAGTTTATTGACATATAACTTGTACAGCAAAGTTTACTCATTTTAATTACACTGTTGTGTGAATCAACAAAAGTATACAGTTATGTCAACACCACTACAGTCAAGAAAAGGAATATTTTTGTCACTCCAAAATGTTATCTCCTGCATTTTTGCAGTGTTTCCAGTCACACCCCAAACTCTGACATACATTGATTTTTGTCCCTACAGCTTTGTCGTGTTCAGAGTGTAATATACATAGAATCATATAGTATACAGCCTTTTGTGTCAGGCATGATACTTTTGAGATTTGATTTAGCAAAATACTTTTGTGATTCATCCATGTTTTGAAGGGATCCTTTTTGTTGCTAAGTAGTATTCCATGTTGTAAGTATGCCACAATTTTACCACCCTCAAAATTGATCCTCACAACTAACTATTGAAGGAGAAGTTTTTATCTTCACTTTACTGAAGCCAGAACTGAGTATTCATGAGGTTACCCAGCTTCCTGCAACCTATGGGATAATAGGAATTGGAGCTGGGTTTCATGCTAGGCCTGTTTAACTTCAAAGCTGAGGGACAGCAGATACCTCAGAGACTGAAAAAGTTTAAAAAAAAAAAAAAGAAAGGAAGAAAGGAAGAAGAAAAAGAAGGAGAAAGAATGGCTGCAGGTCTAGAAGATGGAGCAGAAATGATTTTGAACAATTTTATTAACAATTTGTCTCTCATTGAAAATCAAGATAAAATGTTTGCTTGCAATAAAACAAACTTGTGCTTTTTCAAGCTTCATGTCTCCCCTATTCCCTTTTGTGTGTTTCACTGTTTAAGAATTTGAGTGAACTCCATCCACTTTGCACCCCTGGAACATTTTAAAGATCTGAAAGCAAATTGAACTTCTGATTTGGATCTGTTCCTGGGGGACATTTGCCACAGCCACATGCTTCCATCAAATGTACAGTACATGATCAGAAGGATTCATACTATAGATAGAAAAAGGACAAACTGCATTTGAATCTGTTCACTTCTAAATTTAACAGTTCATTTTTGTGTTTATGTAGAGCAGCATCAAAGCTCTGCTTTGCCAATACTGTATTTTATTTAATTCTTAGATTTATACTAATTCATCCATTGCCTGACTTTTGACTATCTCATCTCCTTGCAGAAATGATTTTATGCATTTTTAGAAAACAAGTTGATCAGAATTCCTGCTGCCTTTGGTCCCATAGCAAGTTATCCGTTATCCTCCTTTTCTTTTCTTCTTCTTCTTCTTCTTCTTCTTTTTTTTTTTTTGAAGATAATAAAGGCACCCTGCAAGGGCCACCACCAGGGAATGTGTTTCACATCATAACACAGATGGCTTGTTTACACCATTTCCCCTTCTCATAGAAATTTTTAGGGATGAATTCAAATTTTACTTCTTGTCGCATTATGCGTCTTGTAACTTGATCCTCATCAAAACCTTGTTTTGCCCTTGAAATACAGTAAGAGACTATCCTGCCTTCATTACTTTTTAATATCTGCAGACTGTCAGGCATTAGAGGCAATAGCTTCATCCCCCAACCCTAGTTTTCCAACTTTTAAACAACTATCTTCACAATCCTTGAGATCTCTCAGTGCTCATCCTGACAGGAGCAAAGTGGCATCTCTAACCTCTGTCTTGAATTCTGGAGCATTTAACTCATTAAATTATTTGCATGACGTTTTTTGGCCCTATCTATAAATGTTTCAAGTTAGTCCACTTTTTTAAGTGTAAAATTATTGATAAAGGCTAGAGCAATGATTCTCAAATTTTATCATACTACAGAATTACCTGGGAGCTTTTAAAAAGTAATGATGCCTGGGTAGCATCATCACAATGTACGATTAAGTGTTCTGAGGTAGACGAGCCAGAGCATCAGCATTTTTTAAGTTTGTTCAGTTGATCTTAATGAACAACCTCGGTTGAAAAACCATGGTCTAAGCCGGGCTCGGTGGCTCAGCCTGTAATCCCGCGCCTTGGAAGGCTGAGGTGAGTGGATTGCCTGAGCCCGCGGGTTCGAGACCCGCCTGGGCAACTTGGTGAGACCGCATCTCTACGATAATTCAAAAAATTAGCCGGGCGTGTTAGCGTGCGCCTGTAGTTTCAGCTACTTGGAAGGCTAAGGCGGAAGGATCGCAGGAGCCCAGCAGGTCGAGGCTGCGGTGGCCGGAAGCGGCCACTGCACTCCAGTCTGGGCGACGGAGTGAGACTCCAACTCAAAAAAAAAAAAAAAAAGAAAAAAGAAAAACCATGGTCTGGAATTTACAATCAAACATTAAATAGGATGTCAATAGAAGATTTTATTTGCCTTTTTTCCTCACTATCCTTATAAAATATGTGCTTGCCATTTAAGGTTATAAGAGTGCATGAATGTGGGAAGGTTTCCATAGTGATGAATATTTATGGAAAGAGTGGCAGCTCTCCTATCGCGCATCCAACAGGTTGGTGAGAGGGTTTGTAACCTTCTGTAGGAATATGATATTTATCTCGGAGCTGTTTTTATTCTGGTGTCTTATCCTGAAGGACATTTTGTAAGCTCTGCTCCCCAAATTAGAGAGAGGCCCATTCTTCAGTTCTGAAGACCCCCCCAAAAATTACACCACTATTAGACATTCTAAGTCAGTCTGTCTCAACCTCAGCACTGTTGACAACTGGGCCAGATGGTCCTTTTTTGTGTATATTGGATGTTTAGTGACATCACTGGTTCCTACCTGTTAGATGCCAGTGGTAGCCCTTGAGTTGTGACAACCAAAAATGTCTCCAGACATTGCTAAATACCCTCATGGGGCAAAATTGTCACCAGTTGAGAAACTTCTATATGTATTTTTATATCTAACTCATTGGAAATATTTTATCAGGATCATTATCACGGAGCACTGATATGTGCCCACATTGTGGTCATACTCATTATTTCATTAAGTATATGAAGTATTAACTACCTATTCTCAAGATTGTGGCAAAATGTCCTTGTCAAATTGAGCCATATGCTGTTATATAAATATTATGAACTTTTAGACACCTAATATGAATAAGACTCTGTTTTCCTGATAGCGGTGTTTACCGTAGTGTGGGAAACGTACAAAAAATGTACAGGAAATGTACAAAAAAAGTGATTGCAATACTAAGTTCTAGTGTTAGAACCTCCTTTTCAAAGGCGGTCACCCTCGGGAATGTTGGAGATAATTATAGGTAAACAAAGACTAAACTTAGCAGATTCATAGGAGACGCCATTGATTGTATTATTCCTTTCCTTTCATGTCTCCTCAGACATTAACACCCTTATATGAGTGGGTTGAACCAATATGAGTGTGGAGCCCTGCTATGAGTGTGGAGAACATTCTAAGAGAAGAAATTAGCTTGTTGCTGTAATTCTGTCTTTAACTTGGAAATCATCTCTCTTGTGAATTTTTGACATCTGAGTTTTTCTGACAAAAAGCAGTTGTATATAGTGGCCTAGCTAAAAACTTGAGTCCTGGTGGCATTACTTGGGCCTTTACATTTCTTGCCTGCATAAGTCAATTGATATGACAATTGCTGAAATTATATCAATCTTAAATTAAGTAAAAGAAAAGCAATATAATATACTATAGATTTAATAAAGAAAAACTAAAAATCTTTAAGAACAATAGGAAAGATGTATTCATTAGAGCAGTTTTCATCTGAGTCCCTAGGGTTAAGTAGAGAATCCCAAATACTTCCCAATTCTAAATGGAGACCTGTTAACTAGTAGCTTAGTCTAAATGCTCAGTGAGTGTTATATACTGTAGTTTGTACTGGAGTTCAATGAAGGAGTCCATCATTAAGGGCGGGGTACAGAAGGAGACTTCACAGAAGGTCCTATAATTGATCTGGGATTTTTTTTGTAGGAAAATTAAGCTGTTAAGCAAGTATAGAAGGATGAGAAAGATACCCCAGTGGTGACGGAAGAGTAGATAATGTCTAGGAGGACACACAGAGAGAAAGCGAGAGAGTGAAGGGAGCACTTGGGTGAACCAATGCTTTAAAGTCGTCTTTAGAAAGAGTAAATATGTATAGGTTGTATTAAGGTGGAAAGAAAACCATTGGATTAAACCAAATTTTAAAATGCAAAATAGAACAAATACAAAAGAAGAGTGATATTGGAAACTTGTAGGTATGAGCCCAAACTAGAAATCACTGTTCATGCGTCATGACATGAGGCTAGGGACTGTGTGTGTGTGTGTGTGTGTGTTTGTGTGTGTGTGTGTGTGTGTGTAACCATATAAGACATTATCATTTTTATCTGGCTGAGATGTTATCATTCATAGAGTTAGTAAGACTGTTGGTGCTTGGGCCTCAGGATCCTGTGCAACAATCAGGATCCACGCATGATGTTTCAAGTCTAAACTACAGCATCTTGCTCTGTCACTTAAGCTGGAGTGCAGTAGGGCAAACGTAACTCACTGCAGACTCGAACACCTGAGCTCTGAAGATTCTCTCACCTGAGCCACCCAAGTAGCTGAGACTATAAGCGTGTTCCACCACACTTGACTATTTTGTGTGTATGTATGTGTGTGTGAGTTTTTGAAGAGACGAGGTCTTGCTATGTTGCCCAGGCTGGCCTCAAATTCCTGGCCTCAAGCAATCCTTCAGTCTCAGCCTCCCAGAATGTTGGGATTACAGGTGTGAGCCACCACATCCCACCTGTAAAGAATCTTTGATTGCCTGGTAGCATAAAGAATCTCCTCTTAACCTTGTATCCATACAAGACAATACAATAAAAACTATATATAAAATAAGAGATACTATTCATTTCCAAATATACCTGAAAATAGATGTGGAAATTCACCTACACATATGTGTATACAATATACATATGTATGTGTGTATATATATATACACACGTGTGTGTGTATGGAAATGCAGCGTTGTTATTTCATAATACTTAAATAATCAATGTGAGCAAATTTTTTATTTTCATTTTTACATGTATCTTCATTTTCCACAGTTAACTTATATCATTATTTGATCAAAATATATACAAATTCGGCATACTTAATCCAAAACCCAAAATGTTTCAAAATCTGTTGGTGAAAATTCTGAGCACCAACATAACTCTATAAGTGAAAACTTCTGCACCCAACCTCATGTGACAGTCAAATGCAGTCAAAACTTTGTTTGATGAACAAAATTATTTAAAAATATTGAGAGCACCATGGATGGATCTGGTGATCATTCAACCTAAGAGAACTGACTCAGAAACAGAAAACCAAACATCACATGTTCTCACTCACATGTGGAAGCTAAACAGTTACAAAAAAGGAAATAATAGACACTGGGGGCACCAATAAGGGGAGGTTAGGGTTCAGAAACTACCTAGGGGACAGAATGTTCACTATCTGGGGAGTGGGCCACCTGAGACCCAATCCCCACCACTACACAGTATGTCCATGTAACAAATATTCATGTGTACCCATGAATTGGGCCTATCCACAAGATAAATCATTATGTATATACTAATATTTCAGACTCTGAAAAAATACAAAATTTGAAACCTCTCTGGTCCCTTCAGATAAGGAATATTTAGCCTGTATCGATATTAACTGAACACACTGTATGAGCCAAACATTATGCTCAATTTCTGTAATACGTTATAAAGATTATCTCATTAAATTCTTAAAACATCCCTTTGTAATAGATCTTCTATTATCCTCATAGTACAGATGAGGGAAATGAGGATAAGCAAGGTTAAAAATATCCCAATTGCTACAGTTTCATAGAAAAGCTAAGGCTGTTGCCCAATCATTGAAACTTAAGAGCTTACACTTTTAGTCTTGGAAAGCACTGACTCCCATAGTAAAAATAAGACAATGGAAATCTGAAAATACAGGGTTAAAGCTAACAAGAGTACATACATTTCTCTAAAAATTGTAATGTCCTCGCCATTTCCGTATGTTTATGTCACATTTTATTTTCATTTAACTCAAGGGAACTTTCACCTGTTTCACCTGTTTCAACTGTTTCATCTCTATGTAATGGCTTCTCCAGCATTTTTGGGACAGGTGCACCCTAGACAGAGTTGAAAAGATACCACCCATTTCTAAAAGTCAAAAGCAATATGAACTTTTAAATAATTTACTTTAGTCCCAGGCCACAAAGATAAGGTTAAGAATGACCCTTCTGTGGAATGACTACATGCTCTTGAAGAACACTGGTTGGTTCTCAAACTTTTCTGCGATTACACCAGTTATACATTAGTGAAATGTCACATTTTATAAATTTCAGGGACATAATTTAGCATGTAACTAGCTCAAAACTAATAATAAAGCTAAAAGCTATATATTTACTTGCAGACATCACATTTTAAGCAAAAGTACACTATTTTTTATTTTATAAAAATAACCTGAATGTTTTCCATTTCACTTCCAGTATTTTCCCAAAGTGAAATCTGACTCATATTTTACATGTAGTAAGATTTCTAGGACAGTCTTTATTTAAACAATTAAAACTATATGGCACAAGAAAGACTGTGCTCAGTGTAGTGGATATAGAAGCAACTTGTGTTATAATTTCAATTCAAGCCATTTATTACATATCACAGGAGTATAACAAAAATTTAGAGGATCACATGCTATGCGCTAGACCATTTAATCAACTTAATTGAGGTTAAAATTAAATGTAATTTAAGATTATAGGAAAGCCTTTCATATCTATACTATTTAACCACTCAGTAAAGAAAATTTTTGAATGCTTTTGTACACATAATACTGGCTCAAAGACATAGTTTAACATCCAGTAAATCTAAAACCAACATATATGTGTAAAACAAATTTTCATGAAGGACCAAAAAGGTAAATTTTTTTACAATTTTAACATTTGTACCTACTTTGAAATGAAATAGCCAATAGATATTTTAAAATTATTTTTCTGAACAATATGTCTCTCATTGATAGATTACAGAAAAACAAAAGTCAGAACATGTAGGAAGTGAAGGGTTATGTAGGTTTTTAATCTCAGTATTATGAAAAGATTAGCTCTGTTCATTATCAAATGTAGACTATCTTATCTACTATGGCTTGCTTGATTTTAGCTAGAAAATAGAAACAGATGCAACTTTGGGGTTAGAGTAGGTTATATTGATGAATAAGAATATCTGTGTCATTTTCCATATTTAGATAAACGACACTCATTGTACCATTAAGGATATGGCTGGAATGTGTTCTTCGTGATTTCTGTTTACTTTCTCATAAAACTACTTGGAACAGTTTTGTTCATTCAATGAAAGTTTTTAATTCACCATTACTGTCTGAAGTTCCTTTCAATACTTTTCTAACATTTAGTTTTGAAAGACTGCGGGGAGGACTCGTCAACTGCTTAATAAATTACCATTTGTATGTTATTATTATGGCTCATAATAAGGTATATATTTTATTTTGTGATTCAAATGTATATGAAGATAACATATATCCCAAAACTAACATTTTGAAAAACACCACTTACCCATACTGACTGCAATTTATTCTAACAAGTACAATTCCATTCTGTTCCATAATATTATGTTTCAATAAAAATGTTAAAAGTTAGTTATGACTACTTTAATTGATTTTAAAACACATAATAGGTTTGCCATCGTGGTTTGAAAAATACCAAACTTCTTTGTTTAAAGAAACCACTTTTCCCAGTAATCAAAAATGATTTCTATTAGCTATAAAATTTCTTGGCAGATTTGGATTCATATTAATCAAACACATCTGCCTGACTGACTCAAGCTTTACTTTTTATCATTGACCTATTATATTGATTGAACAGCCATTGCATTTTTTGCTACCTAATAAGAAAAATGTAACCTTATAAATGAATGTATATATATTTTTTGAGGATATAGATGTACTTTACATAT
Source organism: Tarsius wallacei (assembly GCA_963574415.1). Taxonomy (NCBI): domain Eukaryota; kingdom Metazoa; phylum Chordata; class Mammalia; order Primates; family Tarsiidae; genus Tarsius; species Tarsius wallacei. Next base: position 10,700 of record CAUYQG010037862.1, on the reverse strand, counting down.
TTATCTATTTAAGCAAATAGAAATAGTCTTTGAAAATTTCACTTCCCTGTCTCAATGTTAATGCAAGCATCTTGATCTATCTTTATCCAAATCAAACAAATATTCACGTTTTAAATTTTTTACAGGCATGAAAAAGTTGTTCTAGAGATCAGATTCTGACTCAGAGTCCGTGAATTCCAATTCCATCATTGACGCTAGGTGATTGTACTTTCCTATTCTTCTGTCCCTATATATTTATAAAGACCTCACTTGATGTTTTAAAACTAATCTATTGGCTGGGCACAGTGGCTCATGCCTGATAATTCCAGCACTTTGGGAGACTGAGGTGGGAGTATTGCTTAAGGCTAGAAGTTCAAGACCAGTCTTAGCAACATAGTGAGACCTCATCTCTACAAAAAATTTAAAAAGTTAGGTAGGTATGGTGGCGCATGCCTGTAGTCCCAGCTACACAGAAGGCTGAAGTGGAAGGACTGCCTGAGCTCAGGAGGTCGAGACTGTGGTGAGCTGTGATCATGACAAGGCACTCCAGTCTTGGCAACAGAGTGAGACCCCTGACTCAAAAATATATCTATATACAAATAAATAAATTTTTTAAAAGTCTATCAAAATAGTTTTTTTTTTCATTTTTAATTTTAAATTTGTGGGGTACAATTCAGGGTTAGGTATACAGATGTCCATTATGCAGATACCCTTGTTAATGAGGTGTGACCCCCTTCCCTGGCACTTTCCCACTACTGCCAACCCCTTTCTTATAGTATTACGACAGCTGTTCAAGGTCTGCTTACGAGTGAGAATATGTTATACTTGGTTCTTTGTTTCTGTGATAGATCACTCAGCGTAATAGACTCTAAGTCCATCCAAGTTGAGGGTGGAGTTCATAATTTTGTCCTTCTTTATGGCTGCTTAATATTCCACCGTGTATATGTACCACATTTTAAAAAATCTAGTCCTCTTTCAATGGGCAGCATGGTTTCATGTTTTTCCTATTACAAGTAATGCTGCAATAAACATGTGTGTGCAGGTATCTTTTTCATAGAGTGATTTGAGCTCCTCTGGGTATATTCCCAGTAAGGGGATTGCAGGGTCATATGGGAGGTCAAATTTTAGATCTTTTAGGAATTGCCACACTTTTCCACAGATGCTGCGCTGTTTACACTCCTACCAACAGTGTAGAAGTGTCCACTTTTTGTTACATCCTCTCCAGCATCTGTTGTTTTTTGAGTTGTTGATGATGGCCATCCTGACATGGAATGGCAAATTGGATAAAATATCATGAGGTTACAATATATTGTCTCCAAGAGATTCATCTCACTAGAAAGGACACTCACAGACTCTAAGTAAGAGGATGGGAAGCAAAATTTCAGGGGAATGGAACCCAAAAGAAAGTAGGAGTCATGATCTTAATATCAAATAAAATATCCTTTAAGCAATCAAAAATTTAAAAAGATCTAGAAGGTCACTACACAATGATAAAAGGTTCAATCCATCAATAAGAAATATCTATCCTAACCATATATGCACCCAACATAGGAGCACCAACTTTCATAAAGCAGCTTCTAGGTAAACTAAAAAATGATATTGACTCTAACACTATCATAGCTGGGGACTTAAGAACCCCACTAACAACCCTAGACAGACCATCAAGACAAAAAGTCAACAAGGAGATCTGAAGCCTAAAAATGATGCTTGACCAAATGGACTTAATTGATACCTACAGAACACTCCACCCAGCAAACATGGAATATACATTCTACTCATCATCACATAGAACATACTCTAAGATCAACCATATTCTCGGCCATAAATCAAGCATAAACAAATTCCATAAGATTGAAATTCTGCCATGCACCTTCTCAGACCACAGTGGAATAAAAATAAATATCAATACCAACAAAGTTTCTGAAAAACCCACAAAGACATGGACACTAAACAGCATGATGTTAAACAACTCCTGGGTCAACATGGAAATCAAAACAGAGATTAAAAGATACCTGGAAACAAATGAAAATGAAGAAACATCTTACCAAAATCTCTGGGATACCATGAAAGCAGTTCTAAGAGGGGGATTCATATCTCTATGAACACAAATGAAAAAAATTGAAAGATCAGGTTAACGGCCTCACAAATCGTTTAAGGAAGCTGGAAAAGCAAGATCACCAAAACCTTAACTTCGGCAGAAGAATCCAGATCACCAAAATAAAATAATTTAATTTGAGTTTTTTCTCTGTTGATGAACTATACTTTATTCTCTTAACTAGAAGTTATTCATTTTCTATTTATAAAGGGAATATTATTATCATTTTACATATGTATCTTTTAAAGATGTAGGGTACAATTCAGGATTAGGTATACAAATGATCATTGTACTGGTAATGCTTGGGCCTGCCTTTCGTCCTCGCTTCACCTTGTTTGAGATCAGGTACTCTTATTGATGTTATGTGTCCCCTACTCCCTCCCTTTCCTGGTAGTTTCTGGCTACTGCCAATCTCTTTCTTATAGTATTATGGTAAGTGTTCAAGGTCTGTTTATGAGTGAGAACATGTGGTACCCAGTTCTTTGCTTCTGCAATGGATCACTGAGTATGATGGACTCTAAATACCTTCAAGTTGCTGTGAACTCCATAATTTTGTCCTTATTTATGGCTACATAATATTCCATAGTGTATGTACCACACTTTTAAAAAAATCCAGTCGGGAACTTAAATCATTCTACCAAAAAGATATCTGCATACTATCTTTTTTTTAAAGTAACATGTTACAGGGGTCCCCAACCCCTGGGCCACGAACTGGTACCGTCCATGTCCTCTTAGGAACCGAGCTGCACAGCAGGAGGTGAGTGTTGGGTGAGCAAGTGAAAGTTCATCTGCATTTTCACCTGCTCCCCATTGCTTGCATTACTGCCTGAGCTCTCCCTTCTGTCAGATCAGTGGCAGCATTCGATTCTCAAAGAAGTGCAAACCCTATTGTGAACTACACGTGTGAGGGATCCAGGCTGTGCACTCCTTATGAGAATCTAATGCCTTATGGTTTGAGGTGGAGCTGAGGCAGTGAGGCTAGTGCTGGGGAGTGGCTGTGAATACAGATTAACATTAGCAGTGAGGTTTGACTGCACAAAGACTGTAATAAATCAATTGCTTGCAGACTCATGTCAAAATCCTGTAAGTGAGTGGCAAGTGAGTTGATGTACCTCAGTTGTACAGCTGCATCTGGTGGCAGGCTTTAAGTCAGAATCCAACTTATTTTAGTCTGTGCATGGCCCACCCATTATTTTATTTACCACTTCTGTCTGTGCCTCTTTTCTTTAAATGGTAAGATGTATAATTATTTCATTATATATTACAATGCAATAATAATAGAAATAAAGTACACAATAAAAGTTATGTACTTGAGTCAACCCGACACCATCCTCTGCCTGCCTCCTGCTACATCCATGGAAAAATTATCTTCCACAAAACTGGTTCCTGATGCCAAAAAGGCTGGGACCACTGACATATTAACAACAGAATATTCCCAAATACATTTTCTTCCTTGAATTCAAAATTTTGGAAATACATTCTGGGAGAATAGTATTATTTAATGGAAATGGGAAGGCAGGAGAAGGAGGTATGAAGAAGAGAGAATAAAAGAATAGGAGAATATTGCCAACAACTTGTGTTTAACTTAAAATTGTACAAAATCATTGGACACAGATCTTGTACTAAGATCAGAGTACAGTTACTGGCTTCTCATCAGCAGGGTCCTAGCTTATAACAAGAAAAGCAGAAAATCCTTTATTAAACAAGTGGAAGCCTCTCAATGGGTTCAAATCTAGCTCCGTTCCTATGATGCAAAGTCAGATGGGGTGGCTTAGAAGCAGCATTTTGGTTGCCAATGACAACCCAGTTTTAACGAGTAAACTTAAGGTTGAGATGGAATAAAATGTTCTTCTACTTGCCCCATGCTGATGCTTACACTATGTTAAAAGTTTCAATATATATGTATAAACTCAAAAAAGAATTAAATATAGACCATGTCCTTAGATGTCACTCCTTTCTAATACTTGCAGTCTATTTAAAATTAATTTATAGTTATTTCAGTCAAACGTGTTTCTAATCCATTTTAAATACTCTTAGTGATAAAATTTTAAATTATCTTTGACTAAGCAAGAATACTGAGAATAAAGTATTAATTTAATTTTATACCTCTAGTTACCATCATAATTCATGTTCACTGCTTTAGCTATTAATTCTGTGTGGATATAATTTTTTGAAAGAGTAAAAATAACCAGCCTTAAAATCATAGCTAATGTCTTGTATTTCATTGATAGAACTTTGATGTGAAAACATAGTTTCAAAGCCAAATATCTTAAGTAATAATTGCAAAATTAATATCAAATGAACTGAGCTTTACTCCACTAATTCCTAGTCTTGGAAAACATTAGTTAGTGTTTGCTTTTATGCAAACACAACTTAGCCCTTTGTCATGTGGACATGAAGATCTCATAACTGTAAATCAAGAAATTTGTATAGGAGAGAAACAAAGCCAATCCCCAAAGAACTATGAATGTTATTAGCAAGGAGTTTTGGGGGAAAAGCAAAGCTAGATCCAAAGCTACTGGTTTTCATTTAGAAGACAAGGCTATTCCATAGAATGTCATCTTTCAAGTAAAATCCCAGCAGGCTATATTCATTTGTAACCGTGACAATTAACGGTTTCTATTACCCGTTTGAAAATTGTGAGGAAGATGTTGATGATTATGGCGACTATTTATTAAGGTTATTTCTGCCCTAAGACAATTCTTAGTTCTCTACATCGTCTCTATAATATACTGTGTTCTTTGCAAAGGGAAAACCAAAATTACTTTATTAAGTGATCCTCGAAAATTTCTCCAAATCCCCATTTGGATTGAATTTCCCTTAATCTATTCTGGGATGAGAATATAGCAGAGGAAAGCATATGGCCCTAATAGATACTCAGACCAGATGTTAGTTGTCTAATACGTATCCTACTCCTGAATGACTGAGCAGAGGAGTCTATAAAAGAAGATGGAGAAGTCATTAACTGGAGACCTTGGCCATTCCACTATTCTCACTAGTTTACAAAAGTTAAGAGTTCCAGATTGCAGCACCTCCGGTTCTGTCACTTTGAATTTCTGGACAATGTTAACAGCATTAAACTTGCTGCATATACACATGAAGGCGGGAGGGGGAAGAGACTCACCTGAGATCAGATCCCAAACACGTGTTGGAAACAGGAAGGCTAAGGACCAGGAACATATTTATCCACATCAGTTGTCTGCAGCAAGGAACACATAAAACCTCCTCAAGGAGATAAATCCTCTCCCTACTTCTTATTCCAAGCAAATGCATATCACATACAGCAAATTGCTTTGTCTTAATTCCTGTGACCTAACACAGGGCTTGGCACACAATAAAAGCACAACATACATTGATCAAGTAAATTAATAGAAGCCAATTTATGCTGGCATTTTTAGAGACCAGTGCTTTGAGTGGAATAGGGCAGCTTGAGTTTGAGCAAAGTAAGCATAATTAAAATGTTGTATTATGTGTACTCCTTTGAATTATCTAAATCACTTATAGTTTTGTTACCAAAGTGATAGCTCCTTTGGTTCCTCAAGTGGTTATGAGCACTCTTAATGCAGAAAATATGGTTCATTTAAAATACAAGACAACATTACAAGAGAAATAGTTATTTCAAAGCCCATGATAAAGTACCCTTTAAAAAACAAGTCAGAAGAAGTTGCCTGTTCCAGTAACCATCATAGGGAAGGAATAACAAGGTTTGATAACCCAGTATTAGATCTGCAGATTAGGAGTGTAAATGTTCTATCTTTTCAGTTGTTGAATACTACAAAAAAAGAGCATGAAATGAAACATTTTACACATGGATAATTATGAAAAGAAACACAAATATGGTGCAAAATTGAAAACCTTCTCTTTCTACACAGAGAAAAGACAACATTGCCCTTTGCAGGCCAATTGGAAAGGCTTTTTAATTAGAAGTATGGTTTGGAGGATAAATACTGTATGTTATTGTTTTAATCCTTAAAATCTGTTTTTACTAATTGATAATCACTGGCAAGTGAGGATTGTTAGTGATAAATATAGTTATGATGCTTCCCTCTTCGTTTGCAATGAAAATCTTTTTTAAAAAAAACAATTTTCAATCAACAGGAGCTAGAGAGAATCGAGGTCATGCACTGCCTATAAATTGTGAGCACATTCCTAATGCTGAAAGCACTGGCATTTCCACAAATGCTCACATGAGCTCTTCTTCGATGATCTTTTCCCTAATCGTAAAGGGTTTTGGGCCTTGTCTTTGAATTCAAGAAGATTAAAGAATTAAAAAAAAAAAGATACCATATCAGTCCTCCTGGAGTTAATCAGTGGAAGCTGACTATGGTTTTATTGAAGGATGCTCTGGGGTGTCAGCATTGACAAGAAGCTGGAGGGCCCTACTTGGAAAATTCAGTAGGCAGAAAAATTCTGCATGTTCAAAAAGAGGGAAACAGCAAACATCCTGGAGTTGAAAACATCCAAGTCAGGAGACCTCTGCTGGGATGAAGGTCTAAGGGTTTCCATTTCTTATATCTTTCCAATAAGAGTTCAAGTCCTGGAAGTGCTTCAGAGTGACTTAGTTTCACTATCTCCCTACCCCAGAACTAAGCTTTCCCTAATGGAATGCCAGAATCTGGAATTACCTTCTTACTAAATAGACATAACAGGTAACACATAATTTTTTTCTGAGCAGCTAGAATGCCATAAGGAAGGGAAGAGGATGCTGCCAACCAAATACCCAACAATGTCCAAGACAAAAATAAAGTATTTATCATCCAGCATGCTATACCTCAAGTATCCAATAAAGAAATCAACATCGATGACAGTACTTATGCAGCCTCTATTGGCCATAAGACCTTAGAAAGAAAAGGATGAGAGAGAAAAGAGAAATTACATGTATTGAGCACTTGCTCTAGAGAAGACATTGCAGTAGGTATAGTTCTCAAACATCCACTTGTTTCATATTCATGACTATACAACAAAATGGGTTCTATTGATTTGCCCATTTTAGAGATAAGAAAACAGAAACACAGGAAGATTAAATAATAATACGGAATTAAAATGGAAAACTGAGAGGTGAATTTGGATATGAGAGATTCTAAGGCCCACCCCTTTTCCACGCTAGTCACACTTGCCTATATCTGAGTCAGGGTTCTGCCCCACCTGCAGGAATTGCTACTTCAGGCCAGGCCTCAGAGACACCAGCTCTGTGAGGAGGAAAGTCTGGAGGGGAGAGAGTCACTGAGAGGGAATTTGGCAAGAGTGGAGGAAGATCTCTTTAACTTCATTCTCCAGCCAGGCATGAAGGACTGCTTACTTTATGCTAAGGAGTCTGGGCTCTTTCCAGTAATGGATAGGGGAGTAGAAAAAATTGTTAAAGAGGGATCTATACAATTATCTTTTTCTTTAAATCCTACTCTCATGGCCTTGTAATGAAGGAATTAGTTGATGGTAAATCTAGTGGCAGTGATTTTAGAAAGCTATCACAACCATCTATTTGAGCATTTATAGCAACAGTGAACATGGAACTGGAGAGTAGATGAAACGAGAAATGTAGATGAGTTTGGGGAGACTTGATGACCAATATAATTTGGCTATATGTGGGAAAGAAAAGATGAGTTTCCAGATTTCTGGCTTAGGTGCTTGGAAAGATCATTCCCTTAGATCAATGGTTCTCATACTCTAGCGTGCATCACAATTACCTGGGGGCTTGTCAAAACACAGATTGCAAGGCCCTACCCGAGTTGCTGATACAGTAGGTCTGGAAAAGGGCCCTAGAATTTGCATTTATAATGAATTCCCTGATGCTGCTGATACATCATTTAAAAGCCTATGAAGGAAGATTTATTATTAGCTCCATGCTATAGAAAAGGAAATCAACATTTAAGAGATATTAAGTAATTTGCCTAACATCAAGCAACAGTTTCACTCCAATGTCTATACATGCAAACACTATGCACACTCCCAGCATACGGGAGATGAGAGATGCAAGGGAAACAAGTTAGAGTTTGGGTGGGAGAATAGGGAGCAGACCAGGGTAGTAGGAATATTTGAGAAATATTGAGTTTATTTTTAATGATGTTGAGTTTGAGAGCTAGAGATGTTTGAAAATATGGGTATACAGACTAGCTTAGAGAGATTTAAAAGTTATTTCTACATAAATGGTAAGTGAAGATCACCTAGCAGTGAAATTATGAGAAAGTGTCTAAAGATTGAAACATAGGGGATACCTTATTTAAGAGACAGAGAAGCTCATAAGAGAAGTTGATGAATAAAAATGAACCCTGGGAAGTACAGTGTTCGGATATCTGAGAGTCTAAAGTATGAGCAAGTTTTAAGATTAAATAATTCATTGACAGTGCCAAATACTGCACAGGGGATTTAGGTAGAACTAGTTGACCCCACCCCATCTGTCCCTCCTCTAAGGGCAGGGTCTGCCGCTACACCTAACTGAGTTAGAACTTCTCTACTCTTCATTCTCTAGACTAATCACTGTTACATACTCTGACATCCTTATATCCTGATCTAAGAAGATGCACTCATGAGAGCATTCCCTTTGGTATAAAAGGTCATTAGAATTATTTACAAAATTAGAAAAAGGCAGGAACCCATGCCTGTAATCCCAGCACTTTGGGTGGCCCAGGTGGGAGGATCATTTGAGGCCAGGAGTTTGAGACCAGCCTGGGCAAAATAGTGAGACCTCATCTAAAAAAATTAAAAAATAATACAATAAAAATAACAAAAAGAAAAAGGTGCAGGGTTTTTTTTTCCTAACACTTTACACTATTTATTATGAGAAGTTTTTGTAACAACTAGACCATCTAGAGAAATGAATGTCAAAGTATAGTTCTAGGACCAGTAGCATCAGCATCACCCGGGAACGTGAAAGAATTGCAAATTTCTCAGTTCTTATTGAGAAGAAACTCTGGGCCAAGCAATGCGTGTTTTCCCTAGCCCTCGATGGGATTCTGATGCTTCTTGACATTAAAGAACATTAATTTGGAATATATGGGATGCCAATTGGCAGTAAGTTCGACTGAGAGGCCAAAAGCAGACCCTGAAAATAATTGTGAAAGGGATCCCCCTACAAAAAAAATAAGAATCCTATCCACATTCTGCTCCAATATGTCTAACACTTTATTTATGAGATGTGACGTTGTAGTGAGGGAGGTCGTATAAGTGAGGTATTGGCAATTTGAGAATACATTGAGGTAAGGAAACAGGAGCGTCTTTGTTTAGCACATTTTCACTGATAACATACTAGCTAAGTAAATACAGCTAAACAAGTTAGCCATTGTATCCACTCATAGAAGTTATACTCGAGTCATCACATTGTCTTCCCTAGGAACATCAGGGAACTTCAGACAAATGCTCAAAAGAGAGTTGGGTTTAACTCTTCAGAAAATTTCCCTGGAAACATGAGTTATGGTTTTGATGAAAACTGTTAGATAAAATTTAATTTTTTTCCTTCTGCTCCCCCCACCGGATGTTATTAGCAATTTTTCCCAAATATTCTGAATGAGTTTTTATTTTTTTAACTTATAGATTAGAAAATACAGTTTATATAAAAAGTAAATTAGAGAGAGAGGGAAAGAGGAGATTCACCTCCCCCAGGTAGGAAAGCGGCCAAAGCCAGGAAACATGGCGTTGGCCATAACTCAAAAAGCACATGACCACTCCAGAGTTTTAGTAAGGCAATGGCCAGTTTTTATATTTTAATTTTGTTTGTATGTTTATTATTTTCTGTGTCTGTGTATGTTATGTATGGTTTTTATATTTACACATATGCATACATACATGTGCACATACACATATAGGTGGGTGTATGTACATATATTGTACATATTTCCAAATACTTATCTCTGTATCATCACTGTAGTTTGAAAGTCTACTTTTGTACCTTTTAAAGGCCCAGCAATTTTAGGTACAATGAATATCTACATATCCATCCACTGACTGTCCAGCCTAATTAATAAAACACTATCATTTTGGGTAAAGCCCCCATGTCCCCTCTCAGATTTCACTCCTGACCCTTTCCCTTAGTGGCAACTATTATATGTTGCCTATCAGTCCACAGATATATTTATGATTTATACATTTGCCTCTATCTTTAAGCAATACATAGTTTTGGCTTTGTATGCTTTTATTTTTTTTCCTTTTTTAAAAAATTTTATTATAAAGATGTGGGGTACGATTCAGGGTTAGGTATACGAACGTTGATTATGCAGGTACTCTTGTTGATGAGGTATGCCCCTCCCTCCCCTAGCATTTCCCTCAATAGATAACAGCATACTGTATTCCGTAACTTGCTTTTATTCTTTTTTTTTTTATTCAATATTTTTTATTGTGATATTGTGGGGTACAGTTAAGGGTTAGGTACACAAATATGTCTCGTTCAGGCACTCTTGTTGATAAGAAGTTTCCCCCCAACCCCAGACAGGTATTTATTACCATTAATCCCTTCCCCTATCCCTCCCCCCACCCCAATAGTTTCCCACCACTGTCAGTCATTTTCTTGTGGTAATACGTTGGATGATCAAGGTCTACTATATGAGTGAGAACATGTGATACTCAGTTTTTTGTTTCTGTGAGCGGTCACTCAGTATTATAGATTCTAGTTCCATCCAGGTTGCTGCGAAATTCA
>CAUYQG010037860.1:0-13628 GCA_963574415.1 Tarsius wallacei | reverse complement strand
GCGCTACCATGCCCGGCTAATATTTTGATTTATTGTAGAGATGAGGTCTCGCCAAGTTGCCCAGGCGGGTCTCGAACCTGCGGGCTCAGGCAATCCACTCACCTCAGCCTCCCAAGGCGCGGGATTACAGGCTGAGCCACCGAGCCCGGCTTGTCCATGTTTTCATTATGTTATTTTTGTTTGTTGGTTTGATGTTGAGTTGTTTGCATTTCTTAGATATTCTGTATATTAACCCCTTGCTAAATGTTTAGTTTGCAAATATTTCCTCCCATTCTGTAGGTTACCTCTTTACTGTTAATAGTTTTCTTGGCTGTGCAAAAGGTTTTTAGTTTGATGTAGTTCCATTTGTGTGTTTTTACTTTTGTTGCCTGTACTTTTGAGGTCTTATTTTAAAAAATTCTTGCCAGTCAATATTGTAAAGCATTTCTCTTTTGTTTTCTTCTAGTAGTTTCATACTTTCAGGCTTTACATTTAACTGTTTAATTTATTTTGAGTAGATTTTTTGTTGTGGGGAAGGGTAGGGAGCTACTCTTATTCTTTTTTATGTGAGTAGCCAATTTTCTCAATACCATTTATTGACTAGATTGTCATCTTCCAATGTGTGTTCTTGGCACTTTTGTGAAAAATCAGTTTGCTGTAGGTTTATGAATGTATTCCTGGAGTCTCTCTATTCATTTCCATTGCTCTATGTGTTTTTTTAAAACGCTAGTACCATACTGTTTGGATACTATTATGTTTGTCATATATTTTGAGGTGAAGTAGTGTAATGCCTCCAGCTTTGTTCTTTTTGCTCAGAATTGGCTACTTAGGGACTTTGTGTTTCCAAATGAATTCAAGGATTGTTTTATCTATTACTATGAAGAATGTCATTGATGTTTTGACAGAGATTGCCTTAAATCTGTAGAGTGCTCTGAGAAGTCCTGGCCATTTTAACAATATTAATTCTTCCTATATGCAAACACAGGATATCAAATGCATCTAAATAAATGGTTATATAGTTTTTATTTTTCTTTCTGTTAATGTGGTATGTCACATTTATTGATTTACCTATGTTAAGCCATCCTTAGATCCCTAGATTAATCCCACTTGAACATAGTAAATGATATCTTTAATGTGCTGTTGGATTCATTTCTAGTATACTACTGAGAATTTTACATGCATGTTCATCAGGGATATTGTCCCATAGTCTTCTTTTTTGATGTACTTTTCCAGTTTTGAAATCAGAGTAATGCTACTCTCATGAAATGAGTTTGAAAGTATTTCCTCCTCTTTGGTTTTCTGGAATAGTTTGAAGAAAATTGGTATTTGTTCTTTATTTTTTTAAATTTATTTTTAGATTCATTGGGTACATGTGCAACTTTTTATGTTTAGTTGAAAACAGCAATGAAGTCATTAGGTCATAGGGTTTTATTTATATTTTTTGGACAGAAAATATTTTTATTACTAATTCAATTTCCTCACTCACCATTGATATGTTCAAATTTGCTATCTCTATATAATTTAACCTTGGCAGTTTGCATGTGTTTAGACATGTATCCATTTCCTGTATGTTGTCAAATTTTTTAGCATATAGTTTTTCAAATAGTTTCTTATGAACCTTTGTAATATTTCCTGTCTCATATCTAACTTTATTTATGTGAGCGTTCTCATTTTTCTTAGTCTAGCTAAGATTATATTGATTCTATGTTTTCAAAAAATGAACTCTGTTTTGTTGATTTTTCAAAAACATAGTCTCTGCTTCACTTATTATTGCTCTGATCTTTATTAATTTCCCCCTTCTACGAATTTTGTCTTTATTTTGTTATTGTTTTTCTAGTTTCTTGAAGTACATTAAGTGGTTTATTAGAAATATTTTATCTTCATTGACATAGGCGTTTATTGCTATAAACTTCCCTCTTAGAACTGTTTTTCCTGTGTCCCATGGGTTTAATATGATGTTTCCATTCTTATTTGTCAGGAAAATTTAAATCTTTCTCTAACTTCTTCAGTGACCTATTGGTTGTTTAGTAGCATGTTAATTTCTATGTACTTGTTTCTAAATTGTTCTTATTTTTAATTTCTAGTTTTTTATCATTGTAATTGGAAAAGATGCTTAATATAATTTCTATCTCAAATTTTGTTTATAATCTAATATATGCACTATCCTGGAGAATGTTATATTTGGTTTAGAAGAATGTGCATTCTATAGCTATGGAATGGAATGCTCTGTTAACGTCTGTGAGGTTCATTTGGTTTATGGTGCGTTTAAGTCTCACCTTTTTTGCTGATTTTTTGTCTATATAATCTGTTCATTGTTCAAAAACGATTGTCGCTTGTCCCCAATATTATTTCCTTGCAGTCTGTCTCTTTATTTGTCTAACATTTGCTTTATATATATGGTTGCTCTGGTATTAGGTGAATATATATGTATGATTGTTATATCCTCTTGTTGGGTTGATCCTTTTATCATGATATGATTACTTTGTCTCTTTTTATAGTTTTCACATAAAATATATTTTGTCTAATTTAAGTATGTCTACTTCTGCTCACTTTTAGTTTATGATTACATATATTTTTCCATTCTTTTACTTTGTGCATGTCTGTAATTGTGAAGTGAGTCTCTTGCAGGCAACATACGTATTTTTATTTAGTTCATTCAGTCACTCTTGGCTGGTAGCTCTCACCTATAATCCCAGCACTTTGGGAGGCTGAGAAAGGAGTGCTTGAAACCAGGAGGTTGAGACCATTCACTCTATACTTTTTTCACTGAAGAATGTAATCTATTTACATTCAAGTTTGTTATCTACCAATAGATAATAACTGCCATTTTGCTCATTGTTCTCTGGCTGTTTTGTATATCCTTTGTTCCTTTTTTCCTCACCTGTGGTTTGGTGGTCTTCTGTGGTGCTAAGCTTTATTCCCTTTCTTTTTCTTGTTTATATATCTGCTGCAATTGTTTTCTTTGTGGTTACCATGGAGCTAATATAAAAAGTCTTGCAGCTATAATAGACAATTGTAAGCTGATGACAACTTTGATCACATAAAAAACTCTAGACTGTTTTGTCCTCTACACAATGTATATTTTTGTTGTCTTAATTTACATCTTTATTATATGTTTCTTAACTATTAATTATAGCTGTTGTTTTTGACCATTTTGAACTTTAAACCTTTCATCTAGATGATTGAGAAATGTATATAGCACCATGATATCCCCGAGGTGTTCTGAGTTTGATCCATGAATTCACCTCTACTAGTGAGTTTTATATTTTCACATGTTTATATGACAATTATTAACATCCTTTTATTTTCAGTTGTAGCACTCCTGCAAGCATTTTTTTTGTAAGGTTGATCTAGTGGTGGTGAGTTAACTAAGTCTTTATTTGTCTGGGAAAGTGTTTATATTTCTTTCTTTTCCAATGGATAGCTTTGCTGGATAGAATATTCTTCACTAACAGGTTTTTTTTTTTTTTTAAATCCTTTTATCTTTGAATATAATCATCCCATTCTCTCCTATCCTGCAAGATTTCTGCTGAGAAATCAACTGATAGTCTAATATAGATTCCCCTATATGTGACTTGACTCTTTTCTCCTGCAGTTTTTAGAATTCTCTCTTTGTCCTTGACTTTTGACAGCTTGATTGTAATGTGGCCTCAGAGAAGATATTTTTGGGTTGAATCAAATTGAGAATTTGGGGTCTTCTGAATCTGGATGCCTATATCATTCCCAATACTTGGGAAGTTTTTAGTTATTTTTTTTAATGGGTCGTCTGTGCCTTTCTCCACCTTTTCTTCTTCTTCAGAAAATAATATAATGTTAATATTTGTTCACTTAATAATGTCCCATAAGTGAGTTTGCTTGACTTTGGCCAAGAGATGATGATTTCAGAATCTGGGCCTCCAAAACTGAGAAGATAAATTTGTTTTGTTTTAATCCACCAAATTTGTGGTAATTTGTTACAGCTGCCTTGGGAGACTAATACACAGTTACAGCACTTGGGCAGTAACAATGTTAGAACTTGAACGTAGTGTATCAGAATTCTACTGCTGCGTAATACATTATTACCCATTTAACATCCTAAAAAAATACCTGTTAATCATCTTATTTTTCTGTAGGTCAGACATTCAGGTAGACTCAACTGATATTTTTTTGCTTAGAGCCTCACAAGGCTGAAATGAATGTATTAGCAATGATGGGATCTTGTCTGGAGATTCTGGGAGGAATCCACTTTGATAGGCTGGGCCAATATGGGTACTTTATTTTTATCTAAAAATTAACTCATTAATAATCTTACATCTGAAAAATTCCTTTTTTCATGTATCATGATTACCAAGGAGTAACACCTGGATGTAGGTCATGAGTACCATCTTAGATTTCTGTCTACTATAAGGTCTCACAACTCCAAAGCCCTTGCTAATTAGTGTGTCATACCATACTGTCTTCTAAGGCACTTTGTTCAGGGTTTATTAGAAAACAGCCACAATAGGTCAGTAATGATCATGCTGTTTTTGTGCAGAGCTTGTCCTTGTAGCCAAAAATTCTTTACACCTGTTTAAATTTACACTAGTAGTAATAACTTGTAGCATTGTAGCTCTGTTTTGTCTTAGAACCCACAAATTCTTCCTCTTTTTTCTGTCTAAAAGTTCCTAATAGAATGATTTTCAGGGGAACAACAAGAAGAGTCATCAGGGTGAAAAATAGACTTGCAAGCCATAGTTGAGCATTTTCCCAGAGACTTATAGAAGTAAAGTACATAATGGCTCCCAGGTACTCTGACCAGATCCCTCCAGCCCCTGTATTCACAATATGGTTCTCTAACTTCTGCATATTTTGCTTCTGACTGCTCCCAGAGGTTTGCCTTGGGATTACTGGAGCCAATTTGCTCTTGTGGGGAGCTAACTGGAACTGCCTAGAAGTTTATGTCTCTCTCTGGGTGACTGTTTAAGAACATAAAGCCAGTTTCTTGGCCATAAGTCATGACAAATTGGCTTCACAGCTTTTTCTGGAATCTGGCTGAGGCTGAGATTTCACCTGAAATTTTCTTTTTCCTTGATTCTTCTCCCTCCCCCTTCTGCATTGCATTGTCAGTTTCTCCTGGGAGCCCAGCCTTCATAAATCACTTATGCTTGAATCCTTGGCTCAGGGTTTCCTTCTGGGATGACCTGACCTCAGACTTGGATACACTTTGGGCACTTTTTTCTGAAGCCAGAAGCATTAGGGGCTAACCACTTAAAAAATGTCTACTTGGCTAGAATAAAAGTTTTCCAGACTGTTTTGTGCATGTAGTGAATACAGCTTGGTCATTATCTGGCAGACAGGTTTTTTTGCTGTCAACTGGATGTCTCTCCTGAGAGTGAGAATGTGTCCTGGACACACAGGGTTCTTGGCCTTTCTTAGAAAGCACTGTTGAAAGTCTTCTCTTAAATAGTACAACTCAAAGACTTTTCCAGCACCTTTGGAAATACTCCTGTCCTTGACTGACCACTGTGTGAAACTCACAACCTAAAACTGTGTATACAGTTTTTTGGTTTGTTTGTTTTGTTTTTTTTCTGACTCAGGTTGGCTATATCCCTGTGTGTATGCATGTTGAGAATGATTAATTTTAAGTGCCTGTAAAAACTACAATGGTGAGTACATAAATTCAAGGCTGAATGAGTTTGAAAAGAGTGTTTTAAACATTATCCTAGTTATTTCAAATCTGTAGTTGATTTATGAGTATGAGTACAGAATACAAAATGATGATCTATGGACAGATCCACTGAGCACTCTTAACTACATATTAAGGTGCACATGAATGATGCTGCAAGCAGAATAAAAATTCAGGATGAGGGCTAGCATTAAAAAAAAGAGAGCAGGAAGTAAAAAATCCTTCCAGGGTTGTTCAACAGAGACTACTGAGATGCAGTCTGATTGCTAAGGATGAGGTAGTGCTCAGCAGCTATATATGATGAGGGTTCCAAGAAATCCACCTTATACTCTAAAGTCCCTTAAATTAAAAACAAAACAAAACCTTCGACAAAGAAAAGAGATTATGCATATGTAATTAAGGTTACTAATCAGTTGACCTTCATTTAGGAAAATTTTGCTAGTGAAACTAACCTAATCACATGGTCCCTTTAAAATAGTTCCAGAGGTCCTTGTACAAACGTCTAGAGAGTCGTTCCTTGACTGCTTAAAACAGTGCAATTATTTGGGCCCCTTTATAATGTGTCTATGTGGTTTAAAAGTTTTATTTATAAGTCTCTCCATCCTTCTACAAAAGAAATATGCTTCTCCATAATTTTTCTATTAACTATACAGTTGTATCTCTCATATATCATCTTGACTCCATCTCTCTATATTACCACTAACTATAGAAGATACATCTAATGTGAGATGAAGTGTATTTTATACAGAAGTGTATACCAATCTGTGATACTTTGTGATATTTTAGCTGTTGCAAATAAAAGTAAATTTTACTCATTTGTATTAATAGTTTTTTGCAGTTTTATACCATTTTGGTAACATAACTTATCCTGTGATATTCTCTGACCTATTTTTTCACCTATAATTGTTGTTTTTTCCCCAAACCTGCTCCACTACTATGCCCTGAGCATCAGTCAATCCTTAGAAATATGTACCCATCCCCATATGATGCTTTAGTTTAAAATTACCCCTTTTGTGCCTAGAATATTGCAAAAGATCCCTGCCAGGCCATAAAGCCTATCTTAAGGACCAACTCCAGTAGCACCCTCTTTGACTCTGCTCATCTTTCTCTCTAACTCTATTCTCCCCCAGCCCCAGCTCACAGTCTTCAAATTACCATTGACATCAGTGAGGTCAGCTGGGCAAGCCATTCTATACACCTAATCTTTCTCTTAAATCTTTTACTTTTTGAATAAGTTTTGTGCTGCACATCTTAAAAGATTGGGCTTCCAAAATTCAATTAAGTCCATGGTCTTACAATGAAAACTTCAATTTTCTGAAACTGGAAAACCAAATAAAGGTTATTGTTTTCAGGTAGCAAACATTCTTCACACACACACACACACACACACACACACACACACACACACACACACACAAATCAGCGTCTGACTGAATGGTGAGGAGTTAGAATCATAAAGAATATGAGGAACAAAATTCATTTGATGAATACATTAAAATAGGTACTGTTAAATGCAGATCCCGGGGAGAAGGCTGAAGTTGGGTTAATTGAAATAGAGGGCTTTAGGCCTGAGTTAGTCATGGGGGTGAAGAACACAGGAATCAAAATAAAACTAGGAACCTTTTGAGTGGAGTCAAGATAATATGCTCCAGTCAGGGTAACAAAAATCTAAACGATGCGGTATGATACCAGGATTCAAAAGTAGGCTAGGAAAACCACCAGCACAACGAAGTGAATCCCAGAAACTTAGAGAGAGTAGAGACACACAGATTAAAGACGCAAGGGAAATTTAATTTATTATTTGATTTATTGTCTTTCCTTCAGAGTGATGCAGTTCTCTTCATCTATGTTATAAACAAGGTTATCAGAGGCCAAGAATAGTGCACCTTTACTCCTAGCAAGTGGGCAAGTGGAGAGAAAAAGTGTTGTGTCCTTTGCTCTTAGGACAAAGCACAGAACCATCATGCTTATCCTTCTGTGTCATAGTCACCTTCTCCTCAGCAAGCCAGCTCCTGAATCAAACCCTGGCAGGGAAACGAAATTGCTTCTCAAATTAATTTCTATTAATAGGGATAAGACTAATCATGATAGCTCTCCCCACGTTGTTTAATTTTGCTCATCCCCTACTACATTCTAGCTGTTGATCCTTGCTCTAGCCAGCCGAGTAGCTTTTCTTACTTGAGTCTTTTCTTTTGTCCTGAATCCTTTATAATTTACAACTTTTCTTTCTCTTCTTCTCCTCTTTTCTTCCATTTAACAAACATCAATCACAGTTTTGCACGTGAGCCAAATATAAAGAACAGACAAATTATTCCTATGGTTTCTTCCTTCCTAAAGAATTTGTAGTCTAATATCCCAACAAAAGGTATTTATAATTTAAATTAGCATCATCAACACTTTTTGTCAAAAGCCAAATAGCAAATATTTTAGACTTTCTGGCCAGATAATCTCTATTACAACAACTCAACTCTACCCCTATAGACAATAATCAAACAATTGGATATGACTATGTCTCAGTAAAACAAGTGTCAGGTCAGATTTGACCAGTGGGACATGTTTGCCAACCTCTAATTTAAATAAAAATTTAGGCAATATGGGTAGTATTATAAGAAGGATGTAAACAAAGGAATATGAGAACTAGGAAGACTCAACTCCTTTCTAACAATTCATGGTCTGCTGTTCAATCAACAACCACTGCAATATTTACTTTAGGTACAATATCATTCTAGTATAATTCTCTTTCCTTTTTGGCATTTTATATTATTTTCAATTGAATACACATAATTAGTAAAACATCCCTCTGCTAGATTATTCAAATGTGTTGAACTATCTTGATGACATTTAATGAGAAATATATTGACCATGAGTCTTTTTTGGGTATAGTCTTTATACAGAAAGAGTTGATATTATATCATCATTATTCTTGGAGAATCAGCAGGAATATTTGTATACAGTTAATAAACATTGGTACTCTAGAACCAGGTACTGTGAACAATTTATGGTGTTCCACCTTCATTGTAGAAGAAAATGTATAAGATAGCATGGGGAAGTAAATGAACCATTATGCTAATATTGGTAACATTATGCTAATATTGGTAAGAGTAATGCAAAGGTATAGTTGAAAGGACAAATGTACCTATAATTCTTTTCTGTATATGAGTTTAATGTCTCTTTAAATTGTGTTGTAAAGAAAATGTATTAGAGAAAGTACCTCACAATATTAATACTAAGGTAATGTATGGGGGAGGCCAAAGCAACTCTATCTTGAATGCTTATCTGAATGCTGATTTCTGATTAATCCCAGTTCTAGAACGGCCTGTAAGATTACTTGTTGATCAATTGTTGCTTGTGTAAGAGCAGGTACTTAATATAAATCCTGAGCTTACATCAAACAACCTTGCTGTTTACCCTATATGTTCTTTTTGAATCACCCCTTCCCTATGGTATATATCACCCCTGGGTCTGGGAGTTAATGGTGTGGGGATCTACCATCTTGTCTCATCACTATCCAAGACACAGGCATGGCTTCTGTTTTTAAATCCCTATTAAATGTTTCTAAGAAACTAGATATGTCAGCCTCTTCCTTCAGCCTCTCAGCTTCCCCAAACTTTAGGGACAGATTTGCAGAGGCCTGCCCACTGCTGAACCAGGGGGTCAATAGCAATACTCAATACACTGGTTTTCAGTCGGAGTGATTTTACCCTTTATGGGCCATTGGGCAATGTTGGGAGGTACTTTTGTTACTCCTCTCACACCTGAGTGTGAGTATTATGGTATGCAAATTATACCTCAGACCTGAGGGAAGTACCACTGGCGTCTAGTGAGTAGGAGTCAAGAAAGCTACTAGACACCCTACGAAGCACAGGGTACCATAAAGAATTAGCCAACCTAAAAGAATAATACCAATATTGGGAAATGCAGTCAGCCTTTTAGACCATGTAATTTTCTTTGTTATAAAATTAAACATCTTATTTTGAGATAATTATATATTCATGTGTAATAAATAATACAGGAAGGTACCATCTATCCTTTACCCTTTTAGCTCTAATGATAATATTTTGCAAAAAGACAGTACAAAATCACATCCAGGACACTGACATTGACAGAGTTATTATATAAAACATTTACTGTCACAACAAGAATTCCTCATTTTGCCCTTTTACAACCATACCTACCTCCTTCAAAACCCAAGAACACCTACTGTATAATTTCATTTATATGAAATTGTCCAGAATAGTCACATTGAGAGTGACAGAAAGTATAGTAATGGCTACCAAGATTAGGAGGGAGAAGGAAATGGAGAGTGACTGCAAATGGGTAGAGCGGTTCTTTCTGAGTTGATGAAAATGTCCTAAAATTAAATTGTAGTAATGGTTACACAACTTTTTGAAAACATTAAAAGCCATGAAAGTGTATACGTTATATGGATGACTATTATAATATATAAATTATATCTCAATAAAATTGTTCACAACTAAACAAAAAAATCAGCCAGCCATATTTGTGTCTTTCTGTTTATAAACCATTTTGTTCTTTGCTTTGTTCGCATTTCTTCACAATTACTACAGTTTTCGTTGCTGTCACTTTTTAGTGTCTAACAATCGAGTGCCATGATTCCTCTGATGTTATTTTTTTTAATTTATTTGACTTTCCTAGCTCCCATGCATTTCATATAAATTTTAAAACCACTTTGTCTATATCCATACAACTCCTGCTGGGGATTAGATTGTAATTATGTTAAATATATAACTTATTTTGGGGAAAAACAGAAACATTTTTACTCTTTTGAGATTTCTTTTTTTATTTTAACCCTCAAATTTTTTATTTTAAAATTGTGGGGTACAATTCAGGGTTAGGTATAAAAATATTCATTGTGCAGATACCCTTGTTGATGAGGTGTGCCCTCCCTTCCCCAGGCAGTTTCCCACTACTGCCGATCCCACCTCCCCACCGCCCCATGTCCCCACAGTTTCCTGCTACTGTCAATCCTTTTCTTTTTTTTTTTTAATAATCAGTATGTTTTTATTATCATATTGTAGGGTACAGTTAAGGATTAGGTATACAAATATGCTTCGTTCAGACACCCTTGGTGATAAGAGGTGTCTCCCTGTCCCCAGACAGATATTTAGTATCATTAATTCCATCCCCCCTCCTCTCCCCTCCCCGTAATTTTCCACCACTGTCAGTCATTTTCTTATAGTATTACAATAGTTGCTCAAGGTCCACTTATGAGTGAGAGCATGTGATACTCAGTTCGTTGTTTCTGTGAAAGATCATTCAGTATTATAGACTCTAAGTTCATCTAAGTTGCTGCAAAGTTCATGATTTTGTTCTTCTTTATGGCTGTGTAATATTCCATTGTGTATATATACCATATTTTTTATCCAGTTCTGTTTTGATGGGCAGCACAGTTGGTTCCATGTTCTTGCTATTGTAAACAATGCTGCAATAAACATACATGTGCAGGTAGGTATCTTTTTAATAGAATGATTTGAGTTCTTCCAGGTCTATTTCCAATAGGGGGATTGTGGGGGCATCTAGAAGGTCAATTTTTAGAACTTTTAGGAATCTTCACACTGTTTTCCACAGAGGCATTACTAGTTTACACTTCCACTAACAGTAAAGAAGTGTTCCCTTTTTACCACATCCTCTCCAGCATCTGTTATTTTTTGAGTTATTGATGATGGCCATTCTGACTGGAGTTAGGTGGTATCTCAATGTAGTCTTAATTTACATTTCTTTGATGACTAGTGAGGCTGAACATTTTTTTCATGTATCTGTTGGCTGTTCGTATGTTCTTTTGAGATTTCTAATCCATGAACACAGTGTCTCTCCTTTTTTTTTAATGTCTTCTTTGACTATTTTCATCAGCATTTGTAGTTTTTAGCATACAAATTTTGTATATGTTTTGTTAGATGTATACCTGAGTATGCAGGAGGAGATATAAATAGAACTTTTTAAAAAACTTAAGTTTCCAGTTGTTCAATAGTATATAGAAGCTCAATTAATTTTTGTGTTTTAACCTTGTATTCTGTAACTTTGAAACTCCCTTATTATTACTGGGTCTTTTACAGATTTATTTGAATTTTCTGTCAGCAATCATGTTATCTGTAAATATGAACAGTTTTTTCCTTCCTTTTCATTCTGTGTATCTGCTATTTCTTTTTCTGGCCTTATTGCCTTGAGTTAAACTTCCAATATAATGTTGGAAGAAGTAGTATACATGGACATCCTTACTTTGTTCCCAAGCTTAGGGACAAAGGATTTAATCTTACACCATTAAGTGTAATGTCATCTCAGGAGTTTTGTCAATGTTTCCAGCAGGTTAAGAAAGTTTTAATTTCTGGTTTGCTCAGAAGTTTCTAGTTTGTATTGTTTATCATGAATAGTTGTTGGATTTTGTCAAATTCATTTTCTTCATCAATTGGTATAGCCATGTGGTTTTTCTTCTTTAGACTGTTAAATGGCAGATTACATTGATTTTTGAGTGCTGATTTAACCTTGTGTTCTCACAATAAACCCTCATTTAGCCATGATGCATTCAATTTATTGATGTTTGTTGTGAATGTTTGCTTCCTTGTTCATGAAAAGTATTTCTCTGTACATTTTTTTTCCCTTGTACTTTCTATATCTGATTTTATTATCAGGATAGTGCTCCCATCTTGAAATAAGTTGGGAAGTGGTTTTTCTATTTTATTTTTAAGAGAAGATTTTCCTAAAATTGGCATTATTTCTTCCTTGGATGATTGCTAGAATTTGTCAGTAAACCAGTTAGGTTTAGAAAGTTCATTATCGGAAAAGTTTAACCACAGGTTTTTATTTTTGTTTTTTGAGATGGAGTCTTGTTTTGTCTCATAGACTGGAGTGCAATGATACCATCATGGCTCACTGTAGCTTTAAACTCCTAGGCTCAAGTGATCATCCCTCCTTAGCCTCACCAATAGCTAGGACGACAGGTACATGCCACCATATCTGGCTAATCGCAGACTCTTGTTCTTAAGTGATTCTCCCACCAAGGCCTCCAAAGGGCTAGGATTACAAGCATGAGTCAGTATACCCAGCCTCAACATTTTAAAAGTAGTTATAGGAATACTTAGGTTATTTCATTTTGAGTGAATTCTTAATATGCAAATATTTTTCAATAATAGGAGAAATGCTTTTCAAGCAATTATTCTATTTAATCTAGATCAGCTAATTTATATAGAGAGAAATGTTTGTAGTATTTTCTAATTCTGTTAATAAAATTATTATCATTGCTAAACAATAATACAGGGCCTACAGTGATAGTCCATCTTTCACTTCTAATAATCATAACTTGTGTCATATGGAATTTTCTTTGGGTCAATTTTGTTAAAGGTTTGTCACTTTCATTGACCCTTTTAAAGAACAAGATTAGAGTGTCATTAATTTTCTCTATTATTTTTTGTTCTTTATTTAATGCTTCTTGGTCTTATCTGTATTATTAACTCTTTCTTTTTCTAGCTTTGGATTAGCTTTTTTTCCAATTTCTTTTGATAGAAAACTGTATTGTTAATTTCAGATACTTATTTTATTCTAATGTAAGTGTTTAATGATATAAATGTGGCTCAAAGCACTGCTTTTGTTATATAGTGCAAATTTTGATATGTGGTATTTTTATTAGCATCAAAATATTTCCATATTTGCTTTAAGACTCCAACTCAAAAAAAAAAAAAAAAGATATCATCTTTGACCCATCTCCAAATATTTGAAGATATTCCTTTTCTCTTTCTTCCATTAATTCCTAGTTTGATTCCATTAAAGTCAGATAATATACTTTGCATGATTTAAATTATTTTAATTGTTTTAAGATTCATTTTTTTTTTTATTTTTTTATTTTTTTTTATTTTTTATTTTTTTTATTTTATTATGTTATTGTGGGGTACAGTTAGGGGTTAGGCATACAAAAATATTTCGTTCAGGTACCCTTGTTGATAAGAGGTGTCTCCCCATCCTCAGATAGATACCCACCACCATTAATCCCATC
>CAUYQG010037852.1:0-45188 GCA_963574415.1 Tarsius wallacei | reverse complement strand
AACCTATGATTCTAATACAAAAAGGCTTGTAATATGTGAGGCTCTCGAAAGTGACCTGAGTTGGAATTATACTTATGTAATGGCCAAGACTGCAGTCTGTGAGAAACAGAAACAGTGAGCTTTCACAGTTAACCATGCCTGCCGTAGTCTCAGAGCGCCATGTTTAGATCATCAGAGTTGTTTCTGGTTAAATATGCTAAATATAGCGGGGAAGGTGATGGCGTCAACAGCTCTCGAACACGTTCTAACGGTCTCGAGGTCCTCGGCTCTCCCTCATTTCTAATGTTCAGTGAGCCTCCGTGGCCGGCTGCCAATATCTATCTTTCTAAGAAGTTCTCTGTCTGCTGACTTTGAAAAAGCAAGCTGCCATGTTGCGAGTGTCCCAAAAGAAAGCTCTGTGAGACTGGGCATGGTGGCTCATGCCTGTTAATCCCAGCACTTTGGGAGGCTTAGGTGGGAGGATTGCTTGAGACCAGAGTTTGAGACAAACCTGACCAAAATAGTCATGTCTACAAAAAAAAAATAAAGAAAGAAAAAAGAAAAGAAAGGCTCTGTGGCAAGGAACTGAGGATAGCCTCCAGCTGACAGCCAGAGGAAACTAAGACCCTCAGTCTGGTGGCTTGCAAGGCCCTAAATTTTGCCAAGAACTACATGAGCTTAGAAGTGGACTCTTCCTCAGTTAAGCCTCCGATGAGACCCCGGCCCTGATGGACACCTTCATTACAGCCTCTCAAAGAACCCAGCTAAGCCATGATCAGACATGACCTACAGAAACTGTGAGCTAATAAATGTGTGTTGTGATAAGCCTCTGAATGTGTAAAGATTTGTTACACAGCAGACGTTATCCAGCACAGTACATGTAATGATTAATTTTAGGTATAAACTTGACTGGATTAAGATATACCCAGATGGCTGGCAAACTATTATTTCTGGGTTACCTGCAAGGGGGTTTCTAGGGTAGATTGGCATGTGCATTAGTGGACTGAGTGAAGAAGGTCCACCCTTAATGTGGGTGAGCACCATCCAATCAGCTGGGGACCCAGATAGAACAAAAAGGCAGAGGAAAGATGTATTAATTGCTCTTTCCTGAAGCTGGGTCATCCTTCTTCTCCTGCTCTTGGGCATCAGAACACCAGGTTTTCTGGCCTTTGAACTCAGGGACTTGTACCAGTGCCTCACCCCCCACCCCCCCGACTCCCCAGGTTCTCAGGCCTTCAGCCTTGAGTTGAGAGTTACACCATCATCTTTCTTGATTCAAAGGTTTTGGACTTAAACTGAGACACACTACCAGCTCCCTGGGTCCCCAGCTTTTAAATGGTCTATCACAGGACTTCTCAGTCTCCATAATCTCATGAGCCAATTCTTATAATAAATTTCCTTTTATGTATATAATATTTGTGTGTGTGTATATACCAACAATACCACTACCACCTCTAAAAATAATATAATTTCTTAATGTCATGAAATATCTAGTTGCTCTCCAAATTTCTACAGTTATAATTTTCTTTTTGTTTGTTTTTTGTTCCTGTCATATTGCTATTAAGAGGCTGTTATGTATAATTTTCTTTTACATGTATGCCAATCAGACTCTAAAAAGTCCACATATTACATTTGTTTTAATATCTCTTTTGGCTTTGAGATGATCTTTTCCTCTCTTTATGGAAGCAACGTAATTTATTTATTTATTGAATAACTAGGCTATTTGTTCTGTAGAGTTTCTTACTTTTTGATCCTTGCTAATTGCTTTTAAGTGAAAATTTTCAGCATGACCCTTAAGCCCTTGTATTCTCAGTAAATTTGTAATTAGCACCAGAGAACTGATCAAATTCTGATCTTTTTGAGAGGTCAAGATTATTTCCTAGGTAGCCTCGTGTACTTCTGACTGCATCATCTTGGGAACTCATAATGTCTAGAGTCCCCTTTTTGTGATGTTCATATCAATCACTGGCTTTGAGTGCTGTCAGCTTGATTCATCCATTGTTAAAGTCTCCACCAACTTTTCATTTAATAAGTTTAGCTGCCATTTATGATCATTGTCTATTTCCATTATTTTATCATGGTTACAAAATGGTAGAAATAAATCATTACTCTCCTGGCTTCTTCTTTCATGTGGTCTTCTTTCCAGCATGTTTTGCTCTATGGAAAGCATCCATATCCATAGATGTGTGCCTTCATTTTCAGGCATATCAGTGCCTTCATTTCCCACAATCCTTTTGACTCAAGACTATGAGTGTATTCGAGTTCAGTGAAAGTTTAGGACCAGAGAGATAGGAGAGGAGTTAAATTGCAGCTCAGCAAAACAAATAACTTAAAATAAAAAATTTGAAATTTTAATCTCTGTTCTTATAGGCTTCTCTGTTATTTTTTTCTTTGTTGCCTCCTGGCTCCTGCTGTGCTGCTAAGTAACCGACTTATCATTGGTTTCCTACTTTCTTGTTTTAGTACTGATAGACTTGTATCTCGGGAAGCTCCTTATTCCAGGTGAACAAGGATGGTTAGTCATTCTATTTGGTGTTCATGCCTTTTCTCTCTCCTTTAATTTCTTTTCTTTCCTCTCTCCTTTAATTTCTTTTCTTTCCTATATTGTTTATCCCCAACTCCTCAATTCCTCTTTATTTCTAAAATGAGGCAGGTTAGTCAGCCTAGTTTCATTCTATCCCATCCAAAGTATGTCCAGAGGCCTCATCTTCACATCAACCACATCTATAATAATCTACTTCTTAAATAATGAGAGTTCTCACTCTCCAAAAGGGATTCTAAGCTCAGCTCTTAAATTAATAACCTATTATATTCCTACTAAGCTTATAGTCATCATGGAATGTGGGTATTTGTATATTCCCATTTTACAGATGAGAAAACTAATACAGGAAACACCTATGGAGAAGTGATAAATAATAGCAGTTTCCAAAAATGGTGACTATTTCAGTGGAAATGGGGAATGGCAGGAGAGAATGAAAGCTAAGTTAAAATGGATGATGAAGGCTGTTCTGCCTCACCAAAGGGTTTGAACTTACCCTAATGGTGAATCACTGAGAGACTTTAATTATGGAAGCAACATAATCAGATTTATGTTTAAGGAAGGAGGATAGGTGACAATGGACAATGTAGAGGGTGAATACAAGCTAGAGAGAGTTAGAAGAAGAAACTGAGTAGTCTGAAAAATTACCACATAAGATATAATGGGGTTGGGGTAGTGGCCCAGAATGACTCATGATGTATTTTATTCTGAAATGTATGTCTTAGTGTCTTAGGTAATTGATTCCTGACACCCCACATTCAAATAGTGGGGCAGTTATCTAAGGTGTCAGGACAAATCTATTCAATACTTCTAGAGAGAAATTTTGAAATGACATATCTCATGCCCCTCCACGGAGCTTTTAATACAGATACAGTTACCACAAGTTAACCTTCTAAAGAGCTCATGATAGCATATGATCAAACTCCTTATTGTACAGTCAGGAGAAATTAGCCTCATTGAAAAAAGGAGCTTATCCAAGGTTGCAAATTGGAACCAATTTTTTGCTTGCAATTCATTGCTACCTTTACTAGAACCATTATCTTTAGCCTCATGGAAGTTTTGAGGGACAAATGGGCCCACACTAACAATAACAGGCAGATGTGCATGCCTGACTGGGCAGACAGAGGTATTTTGATAGAGGCCAGGAAGGAAGTCGGTCAAGAGGCTTAGGTTTCCAACCCTATCCCCACTCAAGGCTCATCACTCTCATCATCTTCACCATGGGGGGTGGGGGGCGGTTTAGCAGGTCAAATGGGATTGTTAATGATAAAAGGGAGTTTACACACCTGCCAGTTCTATCCTCCATTTTACTGAGGTTCAAAGAGGTACAGTGACTTATCCTTGGTTATGTGCATCACTATGGCAGAGCTTAAAATTGGACTCAGGCCTCCTGAAGCCTTAGGCCTCCTGTGAGAGCATTCCACACTCTTCTCTTCCTGTTCAGGTCTTGGGGAAGAAATGAACAAGTCAGGCTACTCTAAATGTGGTGGAGTTTCAGCATCTCGTTTCACTTTTCCTGTTCCCCAACTCCTCAAGCAACATGTACACACACCATGAAGATCGCCAGCCAGCTATTTTCTGTCTTGAAACTATTTTTATTGTAAGAGCTTCTTAATTGAGGAAAGTCTTTATTCATACACAAAACACAAGTTACTGAAAACTCTGTCTTCTTCAGAAGATGTCTTAATCCATTAAATAAATATACTAATTGCCATGTCACTATCATGCTATTTCATATGTCAAGAAGATGCCAAAATTATCAGTTCTTTGTGAATCATAGCTGTTCTGGAGACCAGATACTGGACACTTCCCTAAATCAAAGGCAGTGTGGTAGATGGTCAGGCATATGGGCTCTGACCAGTGGTAACAAAGTGCATGGGTTCAGATCCCAACATCACCAGTTACTTGTTATGTGAACTTGGACAAGTTACTTAAAATCTCCATACCTCAGTTTATTTTCAATGTAAGAATGACTTTTTTTTTTTTTTTTTTTTTTGTTTGCGTCTCACTCCGTCGCCCAGACTGGAGTGCAGTGGCCGCTTCCGGCCACTGCAGCCTCGACCTGCTGGGCTCTGGCGATCCTTCCGCCTCAGCCTTCCGAGTAGCCGGAACTACAGGCGCGCGCTACCATGTCCGGCTAATTTTTTTGATTTATTGTAGAGATGAGGTTTCGCCTGCCCAGGCGGGTCTCAAACCCGCGGGCTCAGGCAATCCACTCACCTCAGCCTCCCAAGGCGCGGGATTACAGGCTGAGCCACTGAGCCCGGCTAACAGAATGACTTTTTTTTTTCAAAAAATTACCTATCTTCTAAAACTATTGTAGAGATCAAAGGAGATAGGTCATGTAAGGTACTAGATATAGATTCTGGCATATAGTGAGCACTTAAACCAATAAAGTTTATTTCTTTTTGAATGTACAAAATTCATAGACATCTTCTCTACCATAAGGGCAAGAATCAAGACTCATTTCTGTAAATTACTTTATATTGCTTGCAGAAAGATATCATGACAAAAGTTTTAATATATTTTACTTTAAAGTAAAAATTGTATAGGAAAAATCCCAAAGCTCCTATTTTCTTTGAGTATTTTAATCTCCAAAACATACTTAGTATATGGGAGAATTGCCTGCTTTTCTGGATTCAGCGATGTTAGCCATTATTACCATGGTAACAACAAGAGCAACAACTTGAACTTGGCTTATAGCAGCTGATAGAAAGGGGAATCAATTTGGAAATAAGTAAAAGCCATAGTTACTAAGATTGAAATCTATAGCCCCTTTAGATTCAATCAAGATTTCTGGGAGTAGTCTGGAATCAGCAAAAGTCAAGATACATCTTCTAAAAAAACATAGAGTAAAAAAAATCCAAAATAAGAAAAAATAAAATAAGATCATCTTATATTTCTGGTGCATTTTTATCCAGTAAATTATCCAAAAATAATAACCCAGAAGCTGGAAACAAAGACATAGGCTGCATTCCTTTCATTCCATGAATAAAGTTGACTTGTAATGAGTCTCAGACTCTTTTTTACATTAAAACAAGACAGATATATCCATTTTTAAGTTGAAAATATTGATCCATTGTATTTTTACCTTCTATAATGTTACATATTCCAGAATTGTAGAATGTTGAAGTTGGAAGAAATCATTCAACATTATTTTATAGATTTAACAAAAATCCAAGGGGATAATGTGTGTGACTGTGGTCCTAGTACTCAGAAATGATTCAAGTGAGATTAGATCTCAAGTACACCAACTCATAATTTTTTGTCCTTTCATTAGACTACGTTTATTGGGAATCTGACATTTCACATTTTCTGCTTCAACAAAACTTTTCTATCTAGTAAGGAGGTAGAAGATAATTATTGAATCACTTTCCAGCTGCCCTACATCCTGAGAAAAGCAAATAGTGATGAGTGGGTGTTGACAGTATCTCAGAAGCTTCTGAAGATGCCTGTAATTTGCGGGAGGCAGCAATCCTTGTTATTTCCCACTCCAAGGTAAATTCACATGCTGCAATTATTCTTTTTCACCCTCTAACTTCTGCTCGAAAAAGGCGAGGGGGAGGGCCCTCCTGGATATTCCATTTTCCCTCATTAACATCCTTCCAAATTTCCTCTCCTCTCCCATTGTGTTTTCAAATGCCATGCCAAACAGATGCCAGTTAAGTGAGTCCTGCCTGTTTGAAAGAGACTAAGGGGCCCACACTCCATTCAGCCTCTCTGCTCTTGAGCCACAGTAAGAAGTTCTCTGGGAGCAAAAAGGCTCTGAGAAGAACAGAGGGCCCTCTGGAGTTCCCCTTCTTTTGGGGGGGGGGATTGTTTGGGGTTTTTTTGAGTTGAAGTGTAACTCCCTCACCCAAGCTGGATTGCAGTAACATGCTCACAGCCACCCCAGCATCAACCTGCTGGGCTCTGGCAATCCTTCTGTCTCAGTCTTTCAAGTAGCCGGAACTACAGGCACAAACTATCATGCCTGGCTAGTTTTTTGATTTATTATAGAGATGAGGTCTCGCTAAGTTGCCCAGGCTGGTCTCGAACCCGTGGGCTCAGGTAATCTTCTCACCTCGGCCTCCCAAAATGCTGGAATTACAGACTTGAGTCACTGTGCCCAGCATCCCCTATTCTTGATGATGTTTCCTACCTAGTTCTGCAAACCCAAAGTTCAGTTTGGTTGGCAGATCAAAAGGAGACCCCTCTGGAAGTCTCTGTTATGCACAAGACTGAATAAAGAAATAAGTACCGGAGCAGGCAAAGAAAGGGACCTGATCTAACTCCCAAAGACCTACCCTGCCCCCCAACTCTGACCTGGGTTCTGAATGTTTTACTTTTCACACCGATATCTGGAACTGATCACAGCTTCCCTGATCTCCCTGCTTGCAGTTCTTTGTTTGATTATTCATTGTACCCACACTTCGAATCCATCCATTTCTCAGCCATTAAACTAGCCTTCATCAAGCCTGGTTTTTCATTGTCTCTCTTTCATTCTTTGCTTAATGCCTCCAATTTGATAAACTCCAAACTCCTGCCCCTCAGGACATATCCCTCTTTTCCAACCAACTCTAAGGATTTATTCTTTCTTCCTTCTTAGCTCACTGACACACATTTCTCTGTTCTTGTCACTCATGCCAGTGACAACATCTGTCAGGCCCACTCTTTTGCTCCAGGCTCTCTCTTCAGCTAGGCCCACTTACTTCCAGGCCAGCCAGAAAGGAGGTGCCATGCTGTTTCAGTTCTCAGACCCATTCAATAGGTAGACAGCATTTTAACAGCTCTGCCCACCTCTTCATCCCTCACTAAACCCCAGCAGCTGACTCCAGAGCTGGGTTGGTGGGCCTGCTCAGACCGCATGTCACCCCACCTGCTATATTGGCTTTGTCCTAGAATTGATCTTTTGCCTTGATTTTTATGCTTATGTCTCAGATGAGTTAAACCCCTGACGAGTTAAGTCTCCCTTCATTTTTCCCTGCTTTAAACTTCAGCCACTACATGGGCTCTACTGTCTGTGGACTGATCTCCAGGTCACCACTCAACGTAGCCCGCAGACTCCCGACCACCTTAGTGCACTTAACTAAAGTAGTTTTATGCTAATAATAATAGCTCCCGTCAATTGTGTTTATGTATTTAACATTTTTTATTTTCTAAAATTTTCTTTTATTTTTAACTTATTTATTTAAACAAACTGTTTGGGTTTTTATTATATCCTCTTTACCAAGTATTTTCCCAAAATTATCTTATTTAAATCTCAAAATAACCCTAATCAGAATATGTTAATATTTGAACTTTTATATGAAGAAAGTAATGTTCAGAGAGATTAGGTAACTTGCCCAAGGTCACATAGCTTATGAATTTTAATAATTCTTTTTCAAACCTGACCTAAAGTCCACCTTTTACAAGAAAATGTTCCCAATTAATACTAAACTCCTTGACTGATGCTTTCAATTTGGATTGCAAATTTACGGACTCGCAGTTTCCTGTGTTTCAACTGTTTGTGTCTCAGCCCTTAAACATCCTCAAGGACAAGAATCTTTTCAAAAACAAAATAACGTTGATTCCTCCAAAAGCCAGAGAATAGATTCATAGGAAATGGTGTTGGCTGACTCACTCTACCTTCCTGCATCCATGGAGTGAATTGGGAGGCAGAATGATATGGTGTTTAGAAATATAGATTAACCCTTCTGGTGACCTCTTTGAGGTATGACTCAAGCACCATGATTAGAGACAGAGGATATCCCACCAGAAAAAGGCCCACAACTTCTTACTCATGACAGCTCATATGAGAACAACACTTCATAGCTCACAAAGTAGCATTGGACCCTCATAACAAATCTTTGCAGTAGGCAGGAATCCCTCTCACCATTTAAAGAAGATGAGATGAAAATCTCTAGCAATGAATAATTTGCTTAAAGTCATTCCTAAAAAAGGCAGAATTAGTACTCAAACCCCAATCCCCTGGCTCACACCTAGAGCTCTCTCAGTCGTGCTCCATGGCTGCCTCTTCTTCTGTGAAATAATTCAATGAGGCAGGCTCCAGACAAAAGAGAAAAATTAGCCTAAGACATTTCTATTTATAAAGATAAATAGATGCCAATAACTTCCAAATTCCCTAGCTAAAATACTTTTTAAAAAAACCGTGCTGGAACCTAGCCTAACACAGCCCTGATAGAAAAATCACATTATTCTGCAGCCTCCTAAATCTTTTCATTCTATCAAATGTGCGTCTCCGTTTCCCTTATTTCCCCTGGGTCACAGGACTCATACAGGCATGTCTAAATGACTGAGAGCATCAGGGATCTATAATAATTTAAATATACAAACATGAGACCTAATTTTAGGAAAGTAGACATTCTGGGGTCAAAAGTACTTCCGGTTGGGTTGCTAGGTTTGTGGCTTCTTAATTAGCAGCAGGGATAGCTTAAAGGTTACCCAGAGCAGTCAGCTCCATCATCTGGAAGAAGGACTGGGGCAGTGAAAATAACACAAGCTATGAATTGCATTTGGAAACTGCATTTTGACTAACAGACAAAACTCTATGTCCTTCCTGCTGAGTTCTAACAAAGGAATCTCATTTACTGACCCCACCAGGGACAAAGAAAATCTGTTTCTTAATTGCAGAAAGGATGAGTCTCTGCTCACCTGTGAAGGGGCAGGCAGGCTATTCACACCAAAAAACACTCCTCACCTTCAAATTAGTCCTTGGCACTCTGTCTTTGGTCTTCATGACTTTGAAAAAGTTTTCTCCATTGACAGCAATGACCTTCATGCGTTTTTACAGTACTGCTACAACCTAAAGCCAGAGTGGTAGTGGTGGGGACATCTGTATTAGCAGAGAAAGACTCTATACATAACCCTTACCTCTAGATGTGTAAAATCTTCCCAAAAGGAGCATCTAGTGAAGAGGAAGGGGATTCCCCACAACAACACACACCGCCGGCCTATTATTCCTACTCTGGGGAGTGCAAAGTCAGTCCAAAGGAGGATTCATTTAACACATTTTGTTAAACCCCTATTGTGTGCCAGGAACTGTCCTAGGTAGTACAAAAGCAGAAACAAATCAGCCATGTTGTTACCTTCATAGATGGCATTCTGTAACAGAAAAACCAGATAGGTACTTGAAAATAATATTATAGTGTTATTTATAAAATTATCTGAGAGTGCAGAGGCAAGAGCAATCAGTTCCACCTGGGGCTTAGTAGAGGATTCAGAAAAATCCTCATGTAAGAGAGCTCGCTTGAACTTTGTATTGAAGGATGAATATAAACACATTTTAGGCACAGAATAACACAAGGAAAAGGCAGACCAAGCAAAAAGAAAAAGTATGAACAAATACAAAGAGATGCAGAGTATATGCAGGGAGGAGTAGCTTCAGTCAACAAAGGGTTTTAAGCAGAAGGTTCTGTGTTTTAGGAAAGGGGATTCTGATGGTGGTATGGGAACTGGGATAGAAAAAAGCAAGCACCAGAGCCAGGAGTGACCGCTTAGAAAACTACTTAATAGACTCGAGGGGGAAGGGAGGAATAAAGACCCGACCAGTACTAAGGCCACAGGAAGAGAATGGCCATGTAAAGACAGAGGTAGAAACTGCAGTTATGCTGCCAAAAGCCAAGGAGTCCCTGGAGCTACCAGAAGCCAGAGATGCAAGGGAGGTTCTTCTCTAAAGACTTTGGAAAGAATGTGGTCTGGCTGATACCTTGATTTCAGACATCTCCCCTCCAGAACAGTGAAACAATACATTTCTATTATTGTAAGTCACCAAGTTTATAATACTTTGTTACAGCTGCTCTAATACTCAGCAACAACATTTCTAAATTTTCTTGCTTCTACTCTTTCCATCCCTTAAATTTATTGCCAACAGAGCAGTCCAAAGAATCCTTTACATGTAGATCCTACCCAGACATTGCTCTACTCCAAATCCTAAATGATTCCCCATCTCACCCAGAAGAACATCAACATCCTCATCATATAATGGTCTGTGTGGTTCTGCATGTTCTCTCTCCTGTGACCTGCGACCATCTTTTCCTAATCTCTCCCTCATGTACTCTGATCCAGCAACGTTGCTCTTCTTCAAACATGTCAGATATTCTCACAGCTTAGTTGTTTCCTCTGCCTGGAATATTATTTTCCAAGATACTCACGTTCTTCAATCTCTACTTCTTGATGCCTTACTCTGACCATCTTATGCCATGCCGCAAACTGACCTGCTCCACAAATCCTAATTTCCTCAATCCTGACCTATTTTTTCTTTTATTTCATAGTACTTATCTCCTAGCATACTTTATTATTTTATTGTCATTTGCATTTAATTTTATTGTCTCTTAATCATTAGAACATAAGTTTCAGGAGGCAGAATTCTTTTTTTTTTTTTTTTGAGTTAGAGTCCCACTCGATCGCCCAGACTGGAGTGCAGTGGCCGCTCCCGGCCACCGCAGCCTCGACCTGCTGGGCTCCGGTGATCCTTCTGCCTCAGCCTTCCGAGTAGCCGGAACTACAGGCGCGCGCTACCACGCCCGGCTGATTTTTTTGATTGATTGTAGAGATGAGGTTTCGCCTGCCCAGGCGGGTCTCGAACCCGCGGGCTCAGGCAATCCGCTCACCTCAGCCTCCCAAGGCGCGGGATTACAGGCTGAGCCACCGAGCCCAGCTAGGAGGCAGAATTCTTTATGTTTCATTTGTTCACTGCTATTTCCATCTTAAGCATCTAGGGCAGGGCATAACCTGTAGTTGGTGCTTAATAAGTATTTGTTGAAGTGTTAAATGAATGTCTTACTTCATTGTTTTGCTTAGAGACAGGCCTACATTAAACATTGACAGAGGCAGTGATGTGATTTGTGTGAGTCTGTGTGTGTGTGTGTGTGTGTGTGTATACATATGTGTACGTGGTCCTATATTGAAAAGACACAATTTGGAATTGGATTCGACTCTCAATACTGACAACTTCTAACTGGAAAGCCTAAAGTGAGTCACATCAAATGCCTCAATTCCATAATTCATAATTCCTTATTCCATTGCAGAATGTTTGCAAAAATTTCTACATGGCACAGTTATGAAAGCAATTTAGAAAATATGTGTGAAAGTGTTTTGGTAAACTAGAAAGCTGTAATTAGTAGCATTTTTTGCATTTTGAGATTTGTCTTTTTGTTTTTAGTTTTGCTTGTTGTTACCACTTTTTGATTATTTTTGAAATTTAGTTACCCAGGAGAACATAATTTTGAAAAAATGGAATCTGGTTTGGCATTAGACCTATGTCTTGACTTATAGCCTTGAAGTTATGGGCAGTAGTATTTAAAGCCCTTGCCATAAAAAAGGGCCATCAGGTGTCTGTAAAATGAAGCTAACTAAACTGTACAATACTAGCTTGTACCTCCCCCTATTTTACCACTGAAGTCAATAGCATAATTATCTTTACCTTTTTTTTTCCATTTTTATTTTAGATTCAGGGCATACACATGCATGTTTGTTACATGGACATATTGTGTAGTAGTGGGCATTGGGTTTCGGAGATCCCATTCCCCAGATAATAAACATTGTGCCCAATAGGTAATTGGTGTCTCCAGCGTCTATTATTTCCATCTTTGTGACCATTTAGTGCCCACATATGAGTGAAAACATGCAATATTTGGTTTTCTGTTTTTGAGTCAGTTCACTTAGGACGATAATGTCCAGTTCTATCTGTGTTGCTGCAAAGGACATAATTTCATTCTTTTTTATGGTTGTGTAGCATTCCATGGTGTATGTATATCTCATTTTCTTTATCCAGTCAGTTGTTGGTGGGCACTTGACTCACTGGGAATGCACCTAAGCAAACTACCTCTAGTTGTACTTTTTACAATAGTTGTACTTTTTACTTACCTCCAAATGAAAAAAACTTACCAGGCATTAAAGAGGAGAAAAATATAACACATAAGCAGAGGAAAATTAATCAATAAGAAGAAACTCATAAATAACAGAGTTGATGGAATTAGCAATCAAGGGCATTAAAACAGCTATTCTGAATATGCTCGACATGAGGGGTTGGTAAATTTTCTACAAAGGGACAGATGGTATATATAATTACACTTGAAAGCTACATAGTCTTTATCAGGACTACTCAATTTTGCCACTGCTGAGAATCAGTCATTGACAAGGCATGAACCAATAACTGGAAACAACCTAAACAATCATCAACTGGTGAATGAATAAACAACTGTGATATATCCATACAATGTAATACTACTCAACAATAAAATTAATAAATCACTTAAGTATACACCAAAAGGTTTGAATCTCAAAAGCATCATGCTAAGTGAAAAAGAGCTAGTTTCAAAATGTTACACATATATAATTGCCTTTATGTAGAATTTTAACAAAGGCAAAACTCTAGCAGGAAAAAACATATCAGTGGATGCCAGTGATTAGGACTGACTGCAAAGAGGCATGAGGGAACATTTTGGAATGATGGAAATGTTCTATATTACGACTGTGATGATAGTAGCAAAGCTGTCTACATTTTTCAAAATTATCTAAACCGTACACTTAAAGAGTATATATTTACAAAGTAGATTTTAAAAGAATCAAATATAAAGATTTTGGAAATTAACCATTTGAGAACTGAAGTATAAAGTTGGACTTCATAGTTAGATTAAAAACACAATGAACACAGTTAAAGAGTGAATCAGTAAGCTAGAAAATAATGTAATACAATTCTCAAAAAAAAAAAATGGACTAACATTCAAAGGGTGAAAAGCATGAAATAGTTGGGAAACGTACAGTGTAGATCTACAAATTCCATCTTGTTTCACCTCATTAGAAAGTGAAAATAAAGAAAATAAAGAACAGAAAGTAATACTGTAATTCTGAGGATATATCTTCTTTTATTACTTAGGTTAGTCCCTTTAGATAACAAAAGACTTCATGAGAAAACTTAAAAGAGAAATACTAGTAGAATTGTTTTCAATATATGTAGCTGTGGATTAGCATTTAGAATAAAGAACAATCTCAAATCTTTAAGAAAAAGGGCAAATAATTCCATAAATAAGAAAAGAAAATGAACAATTTACTGAATAAATAATAACAATGACAAATAAATATATGAGAATATGTTCATTTCACAAGGGGTGAGAAAAAAGGCTAATTAAAAAGATATAATTTTTTCCTATTGTATTTATCAATAGTTTAAAAATGACATAAAATGATATCAAAAGTTCGATAGTTGAAGAGAATTTGAGAAAATTGCCTAATTAAAAACTACTTATGGAATATTAACTTTTAAGCTAAAACTTAGTAGTATTTAGCAAAAATTAAGATATAAAAATTTTATGATACATCAAGTTGACTTCCGGAAATCTTTTCTAAAGAATTTTTTTATCTATAAAAATATAAGATACAAGGGTGATTGCATATAACATCAAAAAGTTGTAAACAACATAAACATCTGATAGAGAAATGTTTAACATCATGCTACAGAATGCTATTCAGATGAAAGCAAATAACTGGGGTAGACCACCAAGTAGTGACATGGAAAGATCTTCAAGTTATATTGTCAAATATAAACATGACACACACAGATATTTTACAAACATACATTTACAGTTTAAAATGTGTGTGTAAATGTATGCATTTGAATATTAATGTGGGAGAAGTCTGGAAGAACGTACACCAAAATGTTCAAATGGTAATAGGGAGTAGAGGGGAAATAAAAGAGAGTTTTCACATGTTGTTCCATTTGCTAATTAGTAATTCTTCTATCTATGAGGTTCTAGGTGAACATGATCTTACAGGAAACAATGGTAAAGGAAATCTAAAGTACCAAATAATTAGTAGAGCAAATCATATTTCTGATAAATGGTGTTGGTCTAACTGACTAGAGCCCGAGGCCTAAAAATGGATTTGTAAGGCTTCTTCTCCTTCCTAAGCCCAAACCTTAAATTTCCAGTAAGCCACAAAAGACAGGAGGCCAAAGAGATGAAAGTGTCTGAAAATACTGAAAGAATTAAAGAGGGGGAGCTCTTTTTCTTCCTTCGTTTGCAGTCTTGACTCTATTACTTGAAGAGCACTTGGAAAAAGAAAACAGAGAGAAAGAGAGAGAGAGAGAGAGAGAGAGAGAGAGAGAGAGAGAGAGAGAGAGCGTAAGAGAGAGCATACATGCCTTCAAGCTAAAGCCAGCTGAAACAAAAAGAAATAAAGGAGAAAGCCATGTTCCTGACCTCATAGTATCTGTTCCCAGGAGTAGAGGTGCTCTAGGTACAATCTTAAAATCAGATTGTTATTTCTCCTTTTTGGGAGAAGAATAAGAAGGGAAGTGTGAAAAACTTTCCCTTGGGGAAGGAGAGTGACTAAGAACTTGTCCTCTCCCTCAATTCTCTGTTCCCTCACAGGATTGGCCACTTAATTTCCAGAGGCCTGGCAAGTTGAAAATGCAGGAACTTTTACTCAAATATTAAGAATTTCAAGATGGCAACAGCAGAGCCCAGAGCGCTACTGAGTGCTAGGCCCTGTGATACTACACAGGTTGTATACTCATGATGGTAGTGCTGTTTTGCTTTGTTTTGTTTTGTTTTGCCTTGTTTTAGAAAACAACAACGTCCACCACAACATTGTGCTCTACAGGCAAGACTGGTCAACAGGAATGTGGCTGGAGGAAAGAAATCGAGACCCTCAGGGAAATATCTGCTCCATAACTCTGCACCCAAAAGTTACATTTGCTTCTATGTATTTGTATCAGTCAGGGACTCAGCAGGAACAACAGAATCCTCAAAAGGGAATGGTTTAAAAATTCTTAGTGAAGGAACTTTTATGCAAAAGTATGAAAGAGTTAAGTGTAAGTGGGAAGCCATCACCATTCTTAGTCCTGAAAGAGCAAAGAGAAGCACCATTATAGAACTCAGGGACACCAAGAGAAGACCAAGGAAACAAGCAACTCCTTCAGTAAAGAAAGAAGACCCTGTCAAGCAGAGAACCTGGGGAGGAAAGTCAGCAGAAAAGTGTCTGAACCTCTCTCTCCTCCTGTTCTCATTGGCCTGTGCCTCCTACTGGTGAGGAAGGAAGAGGGCAAGGGAACTGGTCAATGTTAGCCATAAAGGTCTTCCTTCAGGAGACAAAAGAGGATAGAAAGAGGATCTGGAGGGACCAATGGGAAATACCCATCATGTGTCCCCTTGGAACCAATGAGACAGGGCAGAGGCAGACCTCAGAAGCTTCTGGAGAGAGCCAAAAGGGACATCAAGGTAATTTTTAGGTCATATTAATCACAAATATACAACATATTTCTACCTCAATTACACCAAGGTAGACTTTCTTACACCAAGGTAGGATTTTCACCTTAGCTCACTATGAGGGTCATACAGCGAGAACCAAATGACACAAGAGGCCAAACAATAAATCAGATATGTAAAAATATCTCAGAATTCAACAGTACAAACTCTTTCCCAGAAAAAAGGAAGTCAGAACCTAGAATATTAAAAGTGTGATGAGAAGGAATAGTGCCCTGTGAACACCCACTTGAGAAAATGTGAATTTAGGGGATCTCTTGGCGAACATGACCTCTTTAAGGAGTGTTTAAGATGGAAGGATGGTAGAGATTCCCAGTAGGTAATTTCAGAGAACAGTCAATTAAGTAATTCCAGGGGCTTGAGATCACTCTGCATCCCATAAACACTGTCAATGTTCCCCTATGTTGGTAACAGTCTGTGCTGAAAAATCTAAAGCAATTAGTTTTGTCCTCCCAGGTTTCTGAGCACCTACTTCAATCAGATGAAAAGGTTAAAACAAAAGCTACATATGCCCTGTTGTCACTATGAGGGCACTTTTGTGCTTGATGGAAGCATTCGTTGAGGGCAATTCACTCAAGACTTGGGGGGTCAGGTAGCCAAGGTGGTCATTTGATACTCTCAAAAACAGCAATTGCCCAAAGAACCGGGAACAGGAACATTTGAAATCAATATTGCTTGAAAAATAAAGTCCAGCTCATTGTGTTCCTATTATAATTTTTCTTTGCCTCTGCCTTAGCCAGGAAACAATAATGATAGTTGAAAAACGTTTATTTACTCATTCTTTCCTTCATGGTATTTTGTTTTGTTGCATTCATTTTCCTGCCTTTTCATCACTGGTTAAATGTGGGACATTTTTATAATAAAAATCAAGGGAAAACATTTCACTGTAATGTCATCTCTAGCTGTGTGACCTCAGGGAAGCCAACTGACAGAAAAATAATCCTTGATAACTGAAATAAATTTTAACATCATCTTCAAACCCTTGCTGCATTGATGAGACATAGAGGGAGAGGATACCAATGTCTCCAAGCAAGTAAGGGTAAGAGTTAGTTCACTAGACCTACCCACCTGC
This sequence comes from Tarsius wallacei, assembly GCA_963574415.1. Lineage (NCBI taxonomy): Eukaryota > Metazoa > Chordata > Mammalia > Primates > Tarsiidae > Tarsius > Tarsius wallacei. The sequence continues at coordinate 28,354 of CAUYQG010037852.1, read as the reverse complement.
CTTCAGTGATTGCTCAGTTCAGTGTATTTCAGTCCAATTCAACTCAATATGTTCAATTCAATTAATTAACATCTAAGATGTGGCAGCCACATGGAGGGCACTTTTTAAATTGGCACTAGAAATTTAATGATGAGTTTAACAGTCTCTATCAAAGCAGAATTTTTAAAAAGTGTAGAGTTTAACATCAGAATCATTTCAAATCCTAACTCTTAAGAGCTGTGAGATGTTTGGAAAATGATTGTGTCCTTCTTACTTCCATCGCCACACTTGTAAAATGGAAATTATGCCACTAAATTCACACCATTGTAAGAATTTAATAAAATAATGGATGTAAAATGCCAGTACAATACTAAAATGTTATTTTTTTTTCTAATCCCGTTTTCCTCCTTAAAAGCTTCCAGGTTATTCTTTCTCCACATTCCCATAGTACTTTGTAATATCTCAATTATAATATTTATAAAACTGCTCTGTAGTTATCTGTTTCTTTCTGTCAATAGACTTGTATTACTTTAAGGGAAGAACCACATATTATTTAGCACTGGTGCTCAAAAGTGGTAAGATATGTGAAAGTACTTCATTAACACTAAAGCATCTGTGATGGTTAGTTTCATGTGTCAGCTTGGCTGGGTTATACTACCTAGATATTTCATTAAACCACAATCTGGGCTTTGCTGTGAAGTTATTTTATAGAAGGTATTAATATTTACAATCAATTGACCTTAAGTAAAGATTATCCTCCATAACCTTGTTGGGTCTCATCCAATCCGTTGAAAAAGTATAAGAGGAAAATTGAAGTTTCCCAAAAGTAAGCTGTGGTGTCAGCCCCTGCCAAAGAACTTTCAGCCAGTAGGCCTGCTCTACAGATTTAAAATTTGCCAGCTCCACAATCCTAAGCTAATTCCTTGAAATAAATTGCTTTAGATATATTATAGATATAGATACTATAGACATAGATACCACAGACTGGGTAGCTTATAAACAACAGAAATTTATTTCTCACAGTTCCGGAAGCTAAGAAGGCCAAGATTAGAGTGCTGGTATATTTGGTGTCTTGCTGAGGGCCCACTCCTTATAGATGGTGATCTCACTGTAACCTCCCATGGTGGTAAGGGTGAGTAAGGACCTCTTTAATGAGGCACTGGTACCATTCATGAGGGTTCCACTCTCATAATCTAATCACTCCCTAAAAGACCCACCTCCTAATACTATAACCTTTAGGGTTAGGATTTCATCCTATGAGTTTTAGGGAGAAAGGGACATAAACATTCAGACAACAGCAGCTATAATTTCTCTAAATTTTAAAATTCCTTGAACTTATTTTGAGTTTGGTCTTCTCTTACTCCTCATTACTGTTCAGTAAATTTTGTCAAGACATTCATTGCATTCTTTCTACTCTCAATTCTGCCATGAACTAGAGGTATGAATTTTGGAGAGTTATTTAAATGTTCAAAGTCTTGGTTTCTTTATTTGTCAAATGAAATATAAATGGAATAATGTAGATAAAATATTTTCACAATGTCTGGAATGTAGTAGGTACTCAGTAATGTTAGCTTATTTTATTATTGTTATTTTTTCATTATTATGGTTGTTGTGGTTCTGAGACCATGGAGGGAGTTCACAGTGTCATCTCAATGACTCAGATTTTAGGCTACTGGCCTCGTTTATTGTAAAAAATGCTAGGAACAAAAGCCTTGAGAAGTGAGTTTTGGCACTAGCTCCAAAAACTGTGTGACCCTCGGGTAGACACTTAATGTTCCTCTAGCTCAACTCTTCAGTGGGGTGATTGCTTGTCCAATCTTTTTTATTATTCTGAGGTTCAAATAAGTCAGCATAAAAGACTTTTTTTTTTTTTTTGGAATTGGAGTCTCACTCTGTCACCCACACTAGAGTGCAGTGGCCGCTCCCGGCCACCGCAGCCTCCACCTGACGGGCTCCAGCGATCCTTCCGCCTCAGCCTTCCGAGTAGCCGGAATCACAGGCATGCGCTACAACGCCCGGCTGATTTTTTGATTTATTGTAGAGGTGAGGTCTCACCAAGTTGCCCAGGCAGGTCTCGAACCCGCAGACTCAGGCAATCCACTCACCTCAGCCTCCCAAAGCGCAGGATTACAGGCTGAGCCTCCGAGCCTGGCTAGAAAAAGACTTTTACAAAGTAAAAATAATATGCCAATTCATGATAGAAAACAAGGCATTTACTCTGCCCAAATTACCCTCCAATACAATATATATTCCTTTTCTTAGATAGAAAGCTCTTATAGTATATACATATTGTAATGCATATTATGAAATTTGAAGTAGAGAGTTCATAAGCAGATATACAAAAGTAGATGCAAAACCACACAATGACACAATGTCATGTTTATTTACACTGATGCTGCCACTAAACACCCCAGGAGGAGAATATGAAACAATGTAGTTGAAAATAAGCATTTGAGGAGAAAATGATGCATTTTACCAAATGAGAAAAAAATGGTTTGCTCTGTGATAGCTTTTTCACACAGACAACAGCCTATATAGAGAAAGAAATGACATAGAAAATACAATCATATAGGGAGAAAATGAAAACAGTAATTATCATTTACAAAATCAAGTGTAGTCATAGTCAGTCTTCTCTCTGCTATTTTAAATAAAATTTGCATGTGCACACTGTGTCACCAAATCTGAAAAAGCAATCAGTAGAGCTGTAAATTAGGCAGTCAAATTCTATAGTGTCACAGGCCAAAATACAGGATTAGAAACATGGTAAACCCAGAGAGTAAGGCAGGTAGAAAACTCTGGGACAGGCCAAGGCAAGCAGTTCAGCAACTCAGCCAGTGGATACCCTGGGTAAATATGCAAGAGCAATTGGATCTAGGCACACAACATCGGAGAAGGACAGCAAGACATTCATAAAACATATGAGGTCGATGGAGGCGGGATTACGGGAGTGGGGAGATAAAGTAGGGGGTTGGTAGTCAGAGGGTGAAGGGAGAAGACAGGGAGAAGTCAGTGTAAGTTTGGGAAGGTATCTCTTAGGACTCCTAGAACAGGATCCCAGCTTCTTTCCTGGATTGGGAGATCAGACATTTCTTTAGCTACCTGTTCCTATTTTTCTTTTCCTCCAAAGCATTTGTTCTCAGCCATTTACTGCTCTCACTCTATGTACTCCCGTGGTAATCTCACCTTCTTCCATGACTTCAAACATCACCTACATGTTGATTGCTCACAAAACTACGGTTGTGGTCCAGATCTACTCCTGAAAAACATATTCATCGGATTTCCTACCAGACATTTCCACTGGTATGCTCTGCAGTGCTGTTAACCACATTGCTCCCAATAAGTTCTGTTTTTCCTCCTTTTACTCCTCTTGCATTTTCTGTCTCTAGTCGGACAACATCATCCACCTAGTTACTCAAATCTGAGTCAATTCTATTTCATTTCCTTTGCCACTCTGCTTCCCCCACATGTCCACTAGGCCACTTCATCCATTGGGACATTTCTATGATAATACTTAATGCATTGACCTACAAGTATTTGTTTGTATGTTTTTATTTCTCATAGTCTATGACCTTTTCAAAAAGAAAGAGGTAATCATATAACAAGAACTTAATAGGTGATTGCTAAATACATCCTAAAATTTTACTGGGATACTTAAATGGCTCAGAGATGAATTGATTGAGACTGAGTTGACCTGTGTGATCTCTGATGCAGAATAGTTAGGGTTGCAGGGTACCATTTCTGCCATCATTCCATTTATCTACTTGACAACAGAGAACAAGGTCGTGAAACCTGCCTTTCTGAGCACCTCATTCACCAGATCCATCCCACTCCTATATACCAATAAACCTGTGGCAGCATCCATGGAGTAAATGATAGCCCCAAGCAGTTTGGCCCTATTCAAACCCCTAAAAAACTCAAAACTTCAAGGGGAATGGGAGACCCAAGGAGTGTTTTGCTAATCCAGAGATGCTTGGCTAAAAAAGACACAGCTATAGGTGTTTATTTGTGCAATGTTATTTTTCTTTAAAATATATTAAACTGAGTAAACATATAGAGTGGTGGTAGAGATTTGTACTTCTACTAAGATGTAAATTTGTTGTTTAATCCAAGATACATAATCTCATTTTCTTCTACCTCAATATCACAATCCAATAAAAGGAATAATTTAGACATATGTAATCCAGTATTTTCTGTCACTTGGTTTACTCTCTTCTGTGGGTACAATACTATGACCAGCATCAACCTTGAACTAAACTACAGATCTTTTATGAGCTAGAAGCAGAGATGTGAGAATATTGAGAAAATGCTTGTCTGCATTACAATGTGTATATTCTATAAGAGCTTTCTTTCTAAGGAAAGGAATATATATTGCAAATAGAAGATATTTGATTGGGTCAAAGATGAACCTCTCAACTCTAAGAACCAGGGTTTCTCAAAGGTTGAAAGGGGCTCACCCAAGCCAACTTCAGTTTTACGGTCTCATAGTGTGTTAACAAGTAAACAAAACAAGATTACAAAAATTGTGATGTATTCATATTCAACATTTCAAATTTTTAACACTATACATGTATCTGTATGTAAAGCAGCACGTGATCATATGTTTGGAGAACCTGAGATCTGAGCCAAAGCACCCTTCTCCCTCTTCCTCAGCTCACTCCAAAAAGCTCTGCCAAAGCTTATTGCGTCTTTTTAAAGAGCAAGAGTCTAGTCCTCTTTTTCCTCCTTATTTATCACCCTACTGAAGTCTTTTTTTTGAGTTGGAGTCTCACTCTGTCACCCAGGTTGGAATGCAGTATCATGCTCACGGCCACCGCAGCCTCGACCTGCTGGGCTCAGGCAATCCTTCTGCCTCAGCCTTCCAAGCAGCTGGAGCTATAGGCATGCGCCACCACACCTGTCTAATTTATTATTATTATTATTTATTATAGAGACAAGGACTCACCCAGTCCTCGTCACCCAGGCTGGTCTCAAACCCTTGGAATCAGGCAATCCTCTCACCTCCGCTTCCCAAAGTGCTGGGATTACAGGCATGAGCCACCATGGCCAGCAGTGAAGGCTTTTAATGTTTAAAAAAAAAGAAAGAAAGAAACTAAATTGCATGTCATTTATTTGTCATGTGAATTTCTTTTGTTACTAATTACTATAACAGTCATCCAGTACATCCTGAAACCTAGCTACCTCCAGAGAGCTTTAAAAAGTTCTAAAATTGAGGCCATTTTCCTTTTGTCTTTCATATCCTTGAATGCAAGAATGCATTCAAAATTTCCTCTCCTGGCTATGATAGAGTATAACACAAAAATCTAATGCTTCCAACAATAACAATAAGAAAAACCAGACACAATTTTTCAAAAATAGAAAAAGAAAAGAAAACAAAAAAATCCTCTTTCAAAGTACCAGCGAGCTGGCAAATCAGCCAGAACCACCGAGCACAATGCCTAGGGAGAAGGAGAGCTCATTGAGATAAGCTCAACTTTCTGTCTGCATCTTTTGCCCTTGGAATATTTACTGTATTTGGACTCAAAATCAAAAGTTGAGTAGCTAGGCAGAGGACAGCTGCTGAGAGATAGAGAGGCAGTAGAGTTTTCAGCAATTTTATGAAGTTGTGAAGATTAAAATGTGAGCTCTTGGCTGGCAAGGCATCCAAAATTTGAGAAGCCAAATTCTCTAAGAGAAGAGAGATGCAGGGAAGGGGTTCTGCACTGATCATCAGTTTTTCCCCTAAGGAATGTGATGGTTCTTAAACTACCTAGAACAGGAGACCAAGAAGTTCTACAGAAAGTGATTAAAAGTCATAGCAGAGTTTGAAGGAGTCTCATGGTACTTTGGAAATGAAAAGTGGAGTTCAGGACTCGCTCCTGACTGGAGACCCACTCCCAAACAGCACAGACTCTCATTTAGAATCCCTGGGGTGTATGTTCTAGGAGTGGAAGTGAACTAGAGGTTGAATACACATTAAAAAATTGAAATGACTTGGTGGATTTCTATTTCCACCTATGGTGTGAAAATTGAACACGGTGTTGCTTTCACCCTAACAATGAGAAAAGACTAAAGAAACTATGAAATCACAACTTTTGCAAGCCCATTGGGGAGTTAAGGTACCAGAGCAACTAAGTTGCCAGAATCCCAAGGGAAGATAGACTCCTCCAAAAATAATGGGATGTGTGGTCTGAGTCAACTGGGACAGAGCATGAAAAAACAGAGGCTGAATTGTTGGAGGTCAAGTATGGACTAACACATCTGTGTGAAACAGCCAATGGCCACAGACACAGTAGGAGTTCACACTCACTTGCAGGCTCTTCTTTATGGCCCTCTACTGGTTGCTCATGAGAAAGACTAGGAAAGGGCAGGAGACCAGAAAGAGCATTCCTAAGTGGCGTGGTCTGCAAGAATCAATTGGCTCCCCCATTCTGAATCCGGCTTTCATAGGAAGAAAGATACTTAAGCTTCTGAGGGAGAGACAGCAAACAGCCAATATGCACATAAAAAGGTAGTGCATACCATTACTCATTAGGAAAATGCAAACTAAAACTGTAATGAAATATCAGGGTATACCCACCGGAATAGCTAATATCAAAAAAGGTGACCATAGCAAGTGTTAACAAAGATGTTGGGCCAACCAGAACTCCCACAGGTTCTTCAGCTTTATCATGTATTGCCAAGTAATATTAGTAAAGCCACTTCGGAAAACAACATCTAATAGAGCTGTTTATATGCATTTTATTCTGATTCAACATGCTACTTCTAGATGAAGACTCACTAGAAATATTCAAAGCTATCCAACTCATAATGGTCAAAACTAGAATAAACTCAAATATCCGTCAACAGTAGAACAGTACATTTCATTGTGCATTCCTGCAATAGAATGCTATAGAGCAATAAAAATAAACAAATTATTGCTACATACAACCACATGAATGAATATCATAAGCATGATGTTAATTAAAGAAACCAGACATGAAGTAGCTCACATTATATGATTCTGTTTACGTAAAATTCAAAAACAAGCAAAACTAATCAATAGTGATAGAAGTCATTACTAACCTGAGGATGGGCATGGCAACAGGGAATAGATAGGAGGATGGCCTCCGGGATGCTGGTAATGTTCTATTCCTGACCTGAGAGGTAGTTACACAAGAATTCATTTTGTGAAAATTCATTGAGCTATGACTTTATAATCTGTGCACTCCTCTGTTGTATATTTTACTTCAATAAAAATTTATGTAAAAAGTGTGGTCAAGCAGAAAGTGATATTTATGGTATTGAAATATAGATACATATTATTTTTTAACTTTAACAAATTTAAATTATGCTTACAATTTAGCAGGCATTATTCTATCTGCTTTACAAATAGTAATGCATTTGGATTTCATAGCAGCCTTACAATTCATTATCTCCATTTTAACAGATGAGGAGATTGAGGCTTAGAAAGAATGGGTAACTTTTTCAAGTTTTCATAGTTAACAAGTATCAGATTAGGAATTTGAACCTTGGCAATTTGTGCTAACTGGTGTCTAATACTCATCTCCTTCCTGATCTAAATAAATGTGCTAATTTGCATAATATTTTACGCTCTCATATATATGCATATTTGATCAAATCATCACTATTAGTAACAACTTCCATTTTTTAATCACCTTCTTAATATGTGAATATTCTGAAATAATAAGCAATGGGTTCTTTAGCAATGAATGCGTGACATTTATAATTTCAGACGATTCTATCCATTTTAAGGTAGAGAGATAGATGTTGATTTTTCAGCTTATTCAATCAATAGCTTTTGAATACCAGCTATGTTCCAGGCACTGTTTAGGTGTGGAGGAGTTTTCTATAATATAGCCAGGGAAGGTCTCTCCAAGGAAGCAACATTTAAGTGGAGGACTGAATAAAGTAAGGGATTAAAACACATAGCTATCTTTGATAGATAGAAGATGGATAGACTGACAGAGAAATAGAGATCTAGGTGAAGGGTGGTCCTGTCAGAGAGTTCATAAAGCGCAAAGATTCTGAAGTAAGAGGCCCTTGGCAATTTGGGGAAACAACAAACAGCCCAATATGCCCGGAGTGGAGTAAGTTAGGAAGAAAGGGGCAGATTGACGTTCAAGAAGTCATTGGAGGTCAAATCCTGTAGGGCTTTGTAAACTCTGGTAAGCTTGGGATTTTGTTCCAAGTGTGACACGAAGTCACTGGAGGCCATTGAGCAGAAATGGGAGATGATTGATTATGTATTCATTTCCAAAAGATCACTCTTACAACCATATGGAAAATATATCACAGGAGAGAGGCAAGGGGATAATGATGCTGACTATAACGATTCATACTGTTGTTGAGAAACATCTTTTGCGAATGTTGTGATATCTAAGTTTAGTTCAACTCCCTAAATTTTGTGTTGTTGGTCTAGTCTCACTCTGATCTGGGATTCAATTCTTTCTCTATGTGAGTGAGTAGGTTCCCTCTTCATAAAACAGGGAAATAACGATGAATAATTTCTTCAAATTGGCCCCAAGAGCCAATGTACTAGCTTGCTAGAGCTGTGGTAACAAAGTACCACAGACTGGGTGCCTTAAACCACGGGAACAGTTCTGGAAGCCAAACGTTCAAAATCAAGATATTGGCAAGGTTGTTTTTCTTAGGGACTGTGAGGGAAGGACCTGTTCCAGGTCCTCTCTTTAGCTTGTACGTGGCCGTCTTTTCCCTGAGTCTTCACATCATCTTTCCTTTATGTTTGTCTCTTTCTCTTCACATGATGTTGTTCTTTTTGTCAAGACACCAGTCAAATTGGAGTAGCACCCACCTTAAGGGAAGCATCTTTCCTTAATAATTACATCTGTAATGACCTATTTCCAAACAATGTCACATTCTGTGGTAATGGGGACTAGAACTTCAACAGTGAGGGGCAGGTACAATTCAACCCATAACATTTACAACTGGCAAAGAATAGAGACCTGCAAAAGAAAGTAAGCCTCAAAAGTAACCCCTTCCATCAGGCGTAGCTTGTGTTGCATGCATAGAAGTCTTACGTTATTATTGTTTTTGCAGATTGGAGTGATAAAACTCACCTTTAACATAATTATCATAGTATCCATAACTTAAGCACCTGCTATCAGCAAGGCTCTGTACAGTCCTTCACATATATTATCTCATTTAGTCTATATACACTCTCTATAAGATATATATTATTACCTATATTCTACAGAAAATACAATACCCTCATAAATCCTTGGCCATACTATTATTTTTTCTTTAAATTCCTGATTACTTAGAAGAATTATATAGCAATTACAACAAAAAATGTGATCACTAGGTAGAATTTTGGAAGTTTATGTCAATATTCAGCAAAAAAATAGAATACAAAATTGTATATGCACTATAACGATATCTATGTAAAAAGTATCTATATAGCTAAGTATACATTGAAAAAAGTAAGAGAGTAGGATAACCTTCAGGAGTTTGGGTAGTGGAATTACAGTATAATTTCCTCCTTGATGTCATAAATGTATAAATGTTAATATTAACATTTAAAAGTGAAAGCATAATTAGAAATTGTTACTATCTTAATCCATTTTCCATGCTAATTAGAACTATGATTCAAATGCCAGCATGTGTCTCCTCAATGAAATAATTTTAGACCTTCAAGGATATATAAAACTACATTTAATCTCATGTCAAAACAATTCATAGTGTTATGTCTTTCCTTTCACCCCGACTTCAAGGGCTATATAGAAAATCTAAAGGGCTTCAAGGGCTTCCTGCTCCATAAACTATAAATATTAGAGACCAAGTATCACGGATGAAGTAAGCATAAATCCACATCAAATTAGATGTGGCAGGCAGGACAGTCAGTCATCTGGATTGGAGTATACTCCAGCAAATCCAGCTGAGGTGGAGTGTCAACTCAGAGGGCTGCCCAGAAAGCTTGTTTCATCTCTCTTGATTTACCTCCACTCCTGCTCCTCATCTGTGCCTTATGGAGAAGGAGCTTGTAAAGACAAGAGACATGGCTTTCCAGAGAACTCTATGAGTATTACGTGAAGATCTTTTTGCCATTCACTGAATATGCACGGAAATTCCCTGAATACTAATATTTATGACAAGTCCCTAAATACATGTCTGGTGTGTGACTATGAAAGAATCATTCAAATTAATTTTCTTTTTTTGAGTTGCTACCCGTTAGATCAAATTTGCATACTGTGGGGAGAGCTGCTGGAAGTAAGTCTCTGGCAGGAAGCCTAACATAACCCCCTGGGTCTGATTCATCTTCCTTAAGGACATGTGCTGGTAATAGTTGATAATGATGCCTCTAAAAATTGGGTCACTAAGTAACCCTTTCAGTTATTCTGACTACCTCATGAGGAGAGAGAGACTAGTAAGTGTTAATTTCTCTTTCTCTCACCAAGCCTTGTTAATCCAATCAAGAAATATGTGTCTGTAGCTGCAGGATCTTTCTAATCAACACGTTAAACTTTGATTCTGAACTGCCCTGGTTATCTCTATTGCTGAGAGTCTATAAAATAAATTTCTCGGAAAGATAAGGGTGTTCTGATGTGATGTCTTCTCAGCATCATGGTTGTCCAATTAGCAAAGACTGAAGACCTAACAAAAAAAAATTGTAGATCTGGTAAGTAAGGAATAGAAAGGAACTTGAAGGCTAAGACTGTCTTTTCATCATAGAGAAAGGAGAAAGTTTGTCAATCATGGTAGGTTCCTTGAGAATGCATGCTGACACACTCTATTCCAGAGTGTAACATCACACCTAGCTCAATGGATTTTTGTGGGTTGAAAAATTGAAGTCCCCATACCCTACACCAGTCCAAGATCAGGACACTTAGTCATAAGGACTTCATTGTGTTTTATATTATTTAATTATTTTAATAAATATCCCTTTGATTATTCCGTTTTCTGATTTTGCCTTTACTATTTTCTGTTCTCATTAAATGCTTTTCACAGTTTTTTAATTGTATGCTGTTTTTCAAGTATTGGGCATCCAGACTAGAGTATAAGAATAACTTGATACTTTTCTAAGAGAAGAGAAATCACTTTAGTTTATTGACTGCTTTTTTATATTTTTTTCTGTATGATTTTCTGCACTATAATGTTTCTTTCAATACTCTGGAGGATAAGGACCATGTGGCAGTACCTTTTTTTAAAGAAATTAAACCAGAATTTTGTTTCAGTTTTCCAGATCTAATAGATGATGTTCAAATATTTATTTTCTATTCTTAAATTCTTTTCTATTTTCCTCTTAAGAAGAAATAACCCTTTGCAATACTTTTAACTATATATCATACTTTTAAGTTTTACATTAAAAAATAAATGTGGTAACCTAAAAATTGTTGACTATAATTAAAGCTGCTATTTATTGAGCAGTTATAACATGCCAGGCATTGTTCTAAATGTTATTATGCATATTTATTTATTATTTCAAGTAGGGGTCTCACTCTGTTGCCTCAGGCAGGAGTATAGTGGTACAATCATGGCTCACCACAGCCTCTAACTCGTGGGCTCAGTGATCTTCTTGCTTCCACCTCTCAAGTAGCTAGGACTATCGGAGCATGCCACCAGGTCTGGCTTTTTTTTTTTTTTTTTTTGTAGAAACAAGGTCTCACTATGTTGCCCAGGCTCAAAGACCTGGGCTCAAGCAATCTTCCCTCCTTGGCTTCCCAAAGTGCTAGGATTACATGCATGCATGACCACCGTGCCCAGCCTTATAATGCGTATTTATATATTTTACCTTTTTGAGTCTGGAACTTAAAGTGGCTAAGTAATTAACTCAAGGTGCCACAACCTGTTATCATCAAAGTTGGGATTTGAATACTGATTCTTTAAGTGTAATTCCCTATCCTTAACCACTACACTAATCTCCAGGTGTTTTGGTGACCCTGATGGTATACTTGGTTACAAGCTCAATCTCTGCATTGTGCAGTTGTCCTGGTGCATGACATGTCTGTGGGATATGACCTTCTGGCTATGTTTGCCAACAGGAAAGGCAAGAGGTTGGAAGGGACTACTCCCAAAACCACAAAGATCTAGTTAAAAATTGTTATGTCTGAGTGTCTCACATGGATCTCATTGATTTGGGGATTAAGAGATGTTGGGCAGGGGAGTTTGTAAAACTCCTGGATCATTAGCGTTCCTCTCTCCAATTTTAAAAACATTTTAATTTTAAAACACAGATGTTTTGTGGGAATGAAAATTACACAGATTTCTAAAGATGAAACATAAAACTTCAAAGAATCATTTTGCTTTGACCTACTCTTTTCCAGTCCCCCGGGGTTTCCAATTATCCCTCCCGCCCCCCGCCCCCGCAGTTGGAGAGTGGAAAAGTTTGACACACTCTTTGATGTATTTTAAAGTCTCTGCCATTACGAAGGGAAATTTGGATCTCAGAAACTAGTCAATTTCTTTGAGAGAAAAGAGAATATTTATGACAGGAAAACCGTTGCAGGTAAATTCTGCACAATTAGCACCTTTTCTGAAGCTTTTACTAAGCTACAGATGTGTAAAAGGAAATCTCCATCCATTTTACCCACAGTAGCCTGTTTAAATCTCAAGCTCACCCTGAAACATCTCATGCCAAGAACTTCTTAGCCCAGGCAGAGAAATTAATATCTGATCTACTGCTCACATGTACAGGACAGCCAGTCAAACACCTGGGACAAGAGAAATGCTAGCAGTCACTGCTGACTCTTCTTTGCAGTTTCCCTTAACAGGTTTTTATATAGGAAGTTGTGCTGAAGAGGATACTATGGCGGGCTGTGCCCTTGCTCCTGAGTGGCGGGAAAAGCAGCACAGTATCAGAGAAAGCCCAAGGGCAGAGCAATCACCCAGATTTAATTAAATTCCAGCCCTTCCACTTAATTTTTATTTGTCCTTCAGGGAGATACCTAGCCTCTCCAAACCTCAGTTTCCTTGTCTGTAAAATGGCGATGATGACAATAATATTTACTTTGTAAACTAGTTCAGAATATTAAAAGAGATAAATATATGTAAAGTGCACGAACCAGAGCTGGGCACATGGCCAGTTGCCAGGAAATGCAGGCTTCACCATTACCATTCATTTGGAAAGATAGGGGAAGGTCTCCCAAGCAGTCACCTAGTTTCTAGTCACTCTCCTTTTTTCTGTCTGGTACACAGAGAGTAAAACCGTCTTTCAGCCCATGACCTTGCCATGTCACAACCTGCCCAAGACCATGTGGATTCCCAAGACCAGGAGCATCAAACCCTGACACCTCTACTTTGGCTTTAAGATCTGTTACTTCCTCTCCCAACCTCACTCTCTTCTCCCTTTTGGATCCCAGTGTTTCATCTTAATCAGTTTTCCTTTCTGTCTTTGTTTATGACTACTTCCCTGCCCTGGTACTTATGCTCCTGATGATTCCCTTGCCTGAAATTCCAGGCTTCCCTCTCTGTCACCTCTGTGAAAGCCACATATTTTGTGGGCAGACTGGGTTGGAATCTGCACTCTGATCCTCAGTAGCTATGAGACTGCCCACACTTTTTTCCTCTTGAGGCTTCAACTTCTTAATCCATAAAAAAAATTGAAATACTTAATTCTGTAAGATTGTTAGTACTCAATGAGATGATATGGTAAAGTGGCCAGTAGGGACATAATAGGTGCTTTGAGAAAGTTACATTCACCCTATTACCATCAAAGCTGGATACAAAATTTTTCTGTTCCAGGACACATGTCCTCATTATTGAGAGTAATATCTGTGGTCCTCAGCTACAATGTATTCTATTCAACTTGAAGGTGGTGGAAGATCTTGGATACAGGAGTTTGAATTTCTGCTACAAGGCGTATTTCCTCTGTGTGAGACCTTGGGTAAGTTCCTCAATGTTTCTTAACCTCAATTTCCAAAGCTGTTAAAAAATTGCAAGTCACATACAATCAGTATAAAATTAAATAAGAGAGATATAACATAGCATTTTAGAAATGTACTAAAAAAATCATGCCTATTAGTTCGCACCCAGGATACTTTTGATTGCAGGTGTATATTTTGTATCGGCTGCTTGACCTTTTCAAGGGTATGAATTTTTGTTTTATAATTTTTAGGAGAATTTAAAGTTTCTTGCCAGTGAAGATCCTACATCTTATGGTCATTTAAAATGAACTTTTAAAAATGTATTCCATTTGAATGGTTTGTTTTGGATTTTGAACTAAGTAAGGGATTAAAGGATACTAGAAGGAAAAGGTTATAGAAAAGCCTGATAGTGATCAGAAGAAAAAGCAAGAACAGGAAGGAGAAAGTTTCATCCATCTTCCAGAGGGAAGATGATTCTTCCTCTGTTTCTCCAAGTCCAGGGGTAATCTGTATCAGGCCCCTCTTGTCAGCACCCAACTGATGATACAGACTTCCTCCTCCAATGCCATCCCTCTTCAATGTCTGGGCCTTCCAGTGTCCATGGGCAGAGCTAAGATAATTATAGACATTTCTATTTTAGCCTAATTGTGTTCACCAGAGACCTAGATATGCCTCCTTCTATTTAGATACTTCAGAGCAGGAGTTGGGCTGAAAAGATCCCTGGGAAAGAACTAATCTAAGTCAAAGTTCAAAAAGCATAACTCAAGACCTCGCTTAGGGAAGGGCATTTAATGAGTTGTGGGACCATGCATGGGACTTGTTCATCATACAAGTAGGATTTTTTTAACCGACATTTTAAATACCCCTTTATGCACAAACAACTATGAGAATAACACATCTGAGAATGAAACTCTTGTCATAACAGACTTATGTTTAATAAAATAACTTCATAGTGTTTAGTATGGAGCTCCAGACTAAGAATCAGAAGATATAAATCCAGAGTCTAATTTCTCCCTCTGAATTTGAGCATATCTCTTAACTCTCATGGATTTGAGATTCCTCCTCTATCAAAGGAAAGGATTAGACTGGATGGCCTTAAGTCACTCCCAAATCCAGTGTTATCTATCCATATTCTCTAACTTAGAAAGCCTGAGGCCATCTACAGGCCTTCAGCCCCACCCTAATCCTATTTGTGGAAATGATGGCCCCAGAACATGTCTCACATTTGCTTGTGAATTAATTACCTTGGCTACTTTGGTCTTTCATGATTTTCCTCTCCTGCTTAGGCTCAGCAGTGATGCCTTCTGTAGTTGCCAATGCTATTGTCAAATATGATGGCTATGTGCCACTACTATGGCACCCATGTAAGGCTGCTAATGACTGGCTTCATGAGCACCACAATGGCTCCTGCTAAAGTCATTATTAGCAACATCTCGTGGTGCTTCTGCCAGTCCAGACAGCAATGCTGCTATCCCTTGGGCTCCCAAGGACCCATAGATATT
The DNA here is from genome assembly GCA_963574415.1 of Tarsius wallacei. Taxonomy (NCBI): domain Eukaryota; kingdom Metazoa; phylum Chordata; class Mammalia; order Primates; family Tarsiidae; genus Tarsius; species Tarsius wallacei. The sequence continues at coordinate 13,074 of CAUYQG010037852.1, read as the reverse complement.
TTAGGATAGCACTCCTTTATCTATATTACTATATCCAGTTTGTTCTAAGAATCCTTGTGGGTTGGCCTTGATCAAGAAGTTAGCAGCACTCCTTTCTTTGGGATTTGTTTTTTTAATGTCTCCACTTTATGAAAGTTCCTGAGCCCCTAATACTAATAGGACCTCTTCCCAGGCCCATCCCATCATCACAACACATCTAAATCTTAGGGTAGTAAATATCTGTCTGGGGATGGGGAGACACCTCTTATCAACAAGGGTGCTTGAACGAAGCATATTTGTACACCTAACCCTTAACTGTACCCCACATCTTTAAAATAAAAATTAAAAAAAGAAGTAATAAATAATTTAAACTGGCTATTACATCACCTAGTGTAACACTTTACTTACATATAACAATATCATTTCTAAGGTAAAAAAAGTACTTTGAATTTTATAACATTTAAAATTTTCTTTCTATAGATGATTTGGGCAAATATAATTTTAGCCACATGCCACTTATCTCTTGTGGTTTATGCAACACTTGGCAATGAATAAAAATGCTCTGTACCTCAGTTTCCTTACTCATAGAAGAATCATCTTTCTCTAAAGATGGTAAGAATTAATGTGTTACTGTATATAATAAGATCCTTAGGACAGTTCATAGTACATAGTAAGTGCTCACAAACATTATTATTTTTATCATTATTACTTTGATAATAACCATTGATTCATAGTATTGACTACTTATAAGAAAAGCATTGCTTATAGTGCATGTCACAATTGGCTTAAGAATATAAAAGGTGGATTTCAGAGTCTGTTCCAATGCTGTCTATCATTTCTAGAGCCTAAATTATTAAGGTCTACAGAGCTAAGAATATAGGGTACGTTAGGAAGACAGAACTACCTCATGTGTCCTATCCTTAAATCTGTTATAATAGAGTCAACTATAGGCAGAGTTAAAAGTCACCTATGGAAATGTGTTCTTCTTATTTTAAATCACAATGATGACTGATTTGTGTCCTAGCGTTAGCATTGCTGAATTATTTTAATGACGATCTGCTGGCCTCTAACAATTTTGTATAGCATTCCAAATAAATTGTCCTAAGCAACTTTTACCAAGCACTTCACAATTTCCAGTACACATATTAAATTACAAACCTCAGAAACAAAACTTCAAATAAAAATTAATTTCTTAATTTGCTATTGAAAGCCATACGCAATGTGATCCTAATTTTACTTTCCAAATATATTACCTGCTACTCTATAAAACTATATTTTGATTACTACCAGACTCTACTCAGGGTCTAATATTACAGCAAATCTTCACCTCTTATGCAAATGCTCTTGGTTCCCAATGCATAGAGTTCACCATATGATATCTTATTTAATTTATTTCCTTCTTCAAGGCCTTCTAAACTTATCTTTCTTCTACTAGTTGACCCAACCACAAAGTACTTTCTTACTCTCTTACTGCACCCCCATCCCAACATTTGTTATATTTCTTGTATAAGATGTTAACTGATATCATACCATATATGCATTATATATGTCATATTCACTTATGATAAAAGGGGTATATATGCAACAAAACAGTAAGTTAAAAATACATTGCCTATATGTTAATATATGCTATATGTAAAACACATCTTTGAAGTTTTTTGTTTTTTTTTTTGAGTTGGAGTCTCACTCCATCACCCAGACTGGAGTGCAATGGTATGCTCATGGTCACCCCAGCATTGACCTGCTGGGCTCCGGCGGTCCTTCAGCTGCAGCTTTCCAGGTAGCTGGAGCTACAGGCATGCATCACCATGCCCGGCTAATTTTTTAACTTATTGCAGAGATGAGGTCTCACCAAATTGCCCGGGCTGGTCTTGAACCCATGGCCTCCAGCAATCCATTCACCTTGGCCTCCCAAAGTGCTGGGATTACTGGCTGAGCCATTGAGCCAGTTAAAAAAGTTCAGTGTGTCCTTTGATACTCTGTAAAATAAAAATACTGTTTACAACTACTATATTAAACAATGATTTCCTGCAGGAGGAATAGACTAGTTTGAAAAGTAAGAGAAAAATATAGTAAATTCAGTACATGTGATGAAAAGACGTCTACTCAGACAAGTAGTGCAGGACTGACCCTTGTTCCCTAGCCACTCACAGAGCAACACCTGTGGTAAAAATACTAGAATAATTCCATATCAGTGCCCTGCTTCACCCATATTCCTGGCTGCCCTAACTCCCTATGAACTCTACTAATAGCCAAAGATCCAGTGACTAAAGTGTTAATGCCTGACATATCAGGGGACCCCCAGACCCCACTCTAGCATTTTGGCCTTTCCCTGTTCTGATTGATTGGTGTCTGTGGTAGGCATATTGTTAACTATTTTGCATATATATAAAATTTTTCGTAACAATATTTTTAAAACATGCAGAAAGAAGGTGAACATTTGGAGATCTTAGTGCAATGCTGAGATTATAGGCCAAATGTAAAGGAATAGTGAAAGGGTGACTCAGAATTATATTGTATAGATTTTTTTTAAATGACAAATTATAGTAGTCAAAAAAGTATACATACTAAAGTTAAATATATTAAGGTAAGAAATACATGAGTGTTTTTAGGCAGAAAGGAGTTGGCCAAGAAATGAGAGATTTAAAGTGCCAAAGAAGTGTGGTCTTAGAATGTGCCAATGACATGCTTCAGAGTGTAGTAATTAAAAGTAGATCTATCTTATACAAACTTTCACAGCAAACTGATCTGGCCAAATGCATGCAGTTTAAAATATTTATTCTGAGTCCAAATATATTTATTTTTAATTTTTGTTGTTGTTGTTGTTAGCCAACAAGAAACAAATGGAGCCCAGATGTCTCTCTTTATTTCTAAACTATCTTTGGCGTACAAGGGAAATGCAACCTAACAACCAAATTTCTCAAATGATAGAGTATGGAAAAACATTTCTAAAGGAAATCTCATTTAGCCTTTCAGAATGTCAAAGTAGTAATAATGTTCTCATCTTGAAAGGACTACTGTGTTAGTGCTCAACAGAGAAGACTTTAGAACACCCAATAACTATATATATATTTTATATATATAAATTTGACTTTATATAAGTCCACTACAAGTTGTTAAAAGTATAATATAATACATTAGAAATGAGAATTCATTAGCTGAAGAAAGATATAATGGTTTTTAGAAGTTGAGTTGAAGTAGTAACTTACACAGGGCATTATTTTTCTCAACGTTCATATTTATAACCATCACTTGAGATTGACTGTCTCATTTTTTTTTCTAAAAAAGTCTTTAAAAACACTGCCTTTATTTTTTGTCAAAATATTGTGATTTTGACACTGAGTCAAATAAACTTTAATTATAATGTATGGTAGTCACCTAACAAAAAAAAATCAATGAAGTATAGCTCTACATAGTTTTTGTCAACTTTGTTTTGGTGTAGTAGTACTTCAGAATTTAGTGGGGTTGTCACACATAAAGAAACAGAGCATCATATACAAAGGATATTTACAATCAGCATTAATTGTTCATTTCGGCACTATATTTTTTTCACCCTACATAAAATACAAAACACGGATCAGGCAGAATTTTTATACCTTAAAAATGTACCCTTAATAGCAAAGCTCTGCTTAGCAGCAAGAGAGATCAGTACATAAGGAGAAGCAGTTTACATTCTTATATGATGACAGGTAAAGTGCAATTCTTCATGTTTTCAGCTATTGTCACAAACAAGTTTTAAGGACAGAGGAAGAAATCACACTCACAAACCAGACAATCCAACATCCACTTTAGATTCCATTCCCAGGAGATTTTATCTTTCTCATCTTTCAGGGATATCTTGATTTGGACAATAATACTCCAACCATCCAACACTCCACTTCTGTTTGGTGCTAGTGAATTATATAAAACAAAGCATAAATTAGGTCTCATTATTTCATTGTTATTGTTGTTTTCCAGTTAACTATTCGTAAATAGCTCCCCGTTAATAAATCTTTGGTATAGATTGAGGGAGACTAAGTCCTACTGAAGGATTAAAGATAAACTGTGTTCATCCATCAATTTGGATTGTAGGGATACTGGGTGATTACCAGGTACAAGTTAAAAAATAGAAAGAGAGCAATTATACAAAAAAGAGTAGGTGGACATGTTCCTAAATTCTATCTCCATTTGATGGGACTTCCATGCAACTTTCTCATTTGCTACAAACAATTGTATCATTTTGTCTGTTGAGTTGCAAGTTTAAAATTGCAGAGGCCATTTGAACTTCAACCAGGTTTTATGATAAAATCATATCTTTCCATTGAGGCCCACCTGAAGATGGAAATCTTACTATTAACTCAACAAATGAATCAAAGCACCACAATCAAATGTAGTATGTGTCACATCTCAAATGTAAAGATTGTTTGCAAATCTTTACTGTGGTAAGTTAGTAAATAATCGTCTTTTAAAAAAAACTATGTGGGGTATCCTACAAAGTACCAAGCCACTAGTTTCCTAGAGATGTCACTAAAGTTTTGGATTTCAGAATTTTCATAGCAATCATCTCTTATTTCTGACAATTATCTGTAACCATGGTATATCACCCCTCTCTACTCTCTTCTTCTTAAACTCAATCTGAATAATTTCATCAGTAAAGGAGTATAGAATAGAATGGAACAGAATGCAATGGCATGGAATAAAATAGAACAGAATTTTTAAAAAGCAGGTGAGTGGATATATTCTTTTGGCAAGGTACTGAAGCCATTATTCATGTCCTTGCCTGCATTTATAGGTACTGTTTATTAGAGCCAAAGGTTTTGTTGGTTTACCCACCACATGTAGAGCAACTGTAGTTGGAACCATAACCAAATTTTACAATAATTCTCCAAAACTCTTTCAACTTATGCCTGGGACAAACAGACAAGTAAATAAAACGTGGTAAGAATTATTACTCATGGTATAGTTCCCTACAAATGAAGGATTGGATTCCCTTCTCATGAAGGATTGGTATCAACTCAAAGCCAATAGTTATAACTCAAGTTATTGTTACAGGCTGAAAAGAGGCCATTTTGTTTATATTAAAACAGTCATTTGGAAAAGACTTAGAAACTTGTATTAAGCTAAGTTGGGCTAAACGTAGATGTCGTTTGAATTTAAAAGTGAACATTTTTCCTTGTCGTCCCCTTCACTGTCCTTGGATCTAGTTAACTGTGACTAGTACTGCAGGGAACACCACCATCTTCATTGAGCCTATTGATAGGCAAGAGACACACACACACACACAAACTACATGTCCCTGAAAAAGCCTCTGCTCAACTTAGATAAGAAAAGGGCTCTGCCGAAACTTTATAAAATCCTTAAATGTATCTGTTCCCTTAGTCTCTAGATGACAAATGCTTTCTTTCATGTTTTTGTATTAATTTTATATACAATGTTAAATTAAGCCTTGTGAAACAGAACTCCCAGAATAAGCAAAAAATTATAACCACCTAGAAAGTATGCAGTCCCAAATTGTTCAAGATAATTATAACTTAGTAGAGAATGGTAGGATTGATACAATCTGAGCACCTGTTTGTGACAGTAACAGGTCTAAACACTGACTGAGAAAGAAACTGAGTAATTGTCATAAGACACAAAGTCATTATTAATCAGTAGTGGGAACAAGATAAGTAATTGTATGTTTTATTACTAATATTGGATGAAAACTCTGCTTAAAAGAATAGGTTTTTTGTGAATACATAGCCTGTTCCCTGATCCCATGATATCAGAATAAAACTCTTTACTTATCCCAGCTTTCTTCCTCTCATATTTGATAGACCATGAGAAAGCATCTGATTGTTGGATAGGGCCATAACATTATTATATTATATATTGCAAGACTCTAGAAGTCCAAAAGACTTAAAGTGTTTGAGGGATGGATAGATGATGGACAGACAGGTAGATAGATAGATAGAATTTCATCATATAATTATGTAGCGTATAATGGTATAATGTAAAATATGTCACAATTTTCAGATGGATGGCAATTTTAAAGATAAAAAATGTAAGAAAATCAGAAAAGTACATTAAAGTATCTTTTTATTTTTGGATAAATGTGTCCTTTTTTTAAAAAAAAAAAAGAACAGAAAAACAGAAACCACTTGAAAAAAGACAAACAGGTCACCAACATAGTGAAATAGAAACTTTCTCATTCACCCTTCACCCATAAATACACCCAATAATATCTATCCACAGATAATTTCCTCCCGAAGAAAGTTAGAGAGTAGTCAAGAGATTCCTACACACTAGGCACATGAGAAAACATCCACATCTCATAAATAAAAGAAGCTGAGGCACACTCGAACATGGATCATGCCCAGAGCACTGCAGCTTACAATTAGGAAAGAAATCCCCAACACCCAACTTCTCCCTGTGGAGAGCAGGATCTGGACTCACATACAGGACTTAAACCTAAGTTTCCCCACAACTTGACTCTTAATCCATCAACTGCAAGAGTGGAGAAGATTAGACACATGAGTATCTTTTTAGACCATAGGAAATAAAGCAGCAGTCTTATAAGATGAGCAATCACTTTCAGGTACTTTACCACCCTGGAAAAGTGCTGAGAAGAAACAGAAAAAACACAGTCCTCTGTCCCCTTTCCCAAAAGAGGTTCACAAAACATCCCATCAGGGGCTAAATGGTATTCTGACTTCTAATTAACTGGCACTGGGGAGTTAAAGAGAATCAATTATTGACTTGCTGCCAGCTCAAAAAAATTTGCACTTACACTGAGAGCCACATGTTGACAACATCCACCTAATACACTGCATCATAAATTTCCTAGCTCTAGGAACAAAAAGAGCTGGCATACACACGTCTTTCTAGACTGCAAGAAAAAAGTGATGTCTTTAGGCTGGGTGTAGTGGCTCATGCCTGTAATTCCAGCACTTTGGGAGATCAAGGTGTGAGGATCACTTGAGCCCAGGTGCTTGACACAGAGAGACCTAATTTCAACAAAAATTAAAATAAATAGCCAGGCCTGATGGTCCATGTCTGTAGACCCAGCTACATGAGAAACTGAGACAGAAGGCTTACCTGAGCCCAGGAGGTCAAGGCTTCAATGAGCTGTGATAGTGAATCTGGGTGACAGAGTAAGAATCTGACTTGAAAAAATGTGTTGTATTTAAACAGGTATGCAAGCAACCTTAAGGACTTCGTCTCCTTGGAATTGTGCAGAGGAAGGGCCTAAAAAATTCAGCTATCAAAGACAAAGATAATGATCTGAACAAATACAGAGACTGGAGAGGTACCTTAAAGTTTCTGGGTGAATGAATTGGTGAAAACTTTCTACATAAGTTCAGTCTACAGGATAAAGAAAGGTAGGTATCTTATTTACTGCACAAAGCTCAACACAAAGAGTCAAGAAAAATGAAGAAATGGAAGACTATATTTTAATCAAAATAACCAGATATATTTCCAGAAATTAGCCAAATATAGGGAAATTTTGTGATTTACCTGGCAGGAAATTAAAAATAAAGTATAAATGTAAAAAGTTGAATACAGAGGTGAAGCCAGAAATGCAATAACAAGCTGAGAACTTCAACAAAGATATATAAAGTGTACCAAAGTACCAAACAGAAATCTTATATCTAGAAAATACTATAACTCAAATAACAAAATCAATAGAGTGGTTCAACAACAGACTAGATCAAGTTGAAAAGAGGATCAACGAACTTGAAGACACATGGCTGGAAATTTTCTTTAAGAAAAAGTAAAGATAGCTTAAGAAACTTATGGAACACTATCAGGAAGAACAACTTATGTATATTTGGTATGCCAGAAGTAGGGAGAGAGACAGAAAATATATTCAAAGAATTAATGACATTCAGCTTCCCAAATATGGGAAATAAATCAGAAAGTCAAAATTAGGAAGCCCATAAGACATCAGATAAGATGAACCCAAAAGGACTCACAATGCAACACATCATAGTTGAACTGTCAAAAGTTAAAGACTAATATAGTGTGTTAAAAGCAGAAGGGAAAATTAAATTTCCATATGTGGGAGAACCTCCAGAAGGCCCTTGGTAGACATTTCAGCAGAAACCTCTCTAGTCAAAGGGCAATGGTAGAGCCTCACTCTGTCGCCCAGACTGGAGTGCAGTGGCCGCTCCCGGCCACTGCAGCCTTGACCTGCTGGGCTCAGGCGATCCTTCCACCTCAGCCTTCCAAGTGGCTGGAACTACAGGCACGTGCTACTACGCCAGGCTGATTTTTTGATTTATTGTAGAGATGAGGTCTCGCCAAGTTGCCCAGGTGGGTCTCGAACCCACGGCCTCAGGCAATCCACTCACCTCAGTCTCCCAAGGCACGGGATTACAGGCTGAGCCACCGAGCCCGGCAATGATATATTTAAAAGCCTGAAAGAAAAAGACTGCCAGCCAATAATGCTATCCCCAAAGATTCTATTTATTAAAAATAGAGGGGTGAAAAAGATTTCTCAAACAAATAAAAGTTCATAGACTGGAAATGAAGAGATGAACAATGTGTTCCTTGCAAATGGAAACCAAAAGAGAGCAGGAGTAGCTATGCTGATATCTGATAATATAAACTTTAACTCAAAAACTGTAAAAAAAAAAAAGACAATAAAGGTCATTAAATAATGTTAAAGGGGTCAACTTAGTAACTGGATATAACATTGAAAATATATATTTACACAACCTGGAACACTCAAATGTATAAAGCAAATATTAATAGATCTAAAAGGAGAGATAAATGCAGTATAATAATAGTAGGAGAGTGTAACAATTCACTTTTTGCAATGGACAAATTATCCAAACAAAATATCAAAGAAACATTGGAGTTAAACTACATTGTAGACCAAATGGACATGAATGGCCAATGGGTCGGTGGGTCACACTGGCAATGTGAATCTATGTTCCACTTGATCATTACATTAGTCACTTAAATTGTGATGAGATATAACCCGGGATTCATGATCACAAACAGCATGAGACTGGCATAAAAATAAATACATCACCAATGGAAAAAAATAAGAGAAACCAGAATTATAACTACATATTTACAGCCAATTGATTTTTGAAAAAGTTGTCAAAAACACAATGGGGAAAGGATAATTTCTTTAATAAATAGTGCTGAAAAAACTTGATACCCTGCAGAAGAATGTAATTTAGGTTCCCCTATCTCTCACCATATACAAAAAGTATCTCAAAATGGATTACAGATTTAAAGGTAAGAACAAAAACTATGAAGCCTTTAGAAGAAAATCCTTTAGAGTTTTGGTCTGTGCGAATATTTTTTTAGTTAAGCCATGAAAACACAGGCAATGAAAGCAAAAATAGAAAGATGGGATTACATCAAACTAAAAGGCTTCTGCACAGCAAAGGAAACAACAACCAACAAAGTGAAAAGACAAGTTGGAGAATGGATGAAAGTATTTGCAAACTACATGCCATACAAGAAATTAATATTTAGAATATATAAGAAACTCAAACAATTGAATAGCAAAAAACCAAGTAACCTAATTAAATAATAATCAAAAGATTTGAATAGACATTTGTCAAGGAAGACATATAAAAGACAAACAGATATATGAAAAAAAATATAGAACATCATTAATCATCTCAATAATGCAAATCTAAACTACAATGAGATGTCATCTCATTCCAGTTAGAATGGTTGTTGTAAAAAAAAAAGACAAAAAATATACTGGTAAAGATGTGAAGAAAGAGAAGGATAGTACACTGTTTTTGGAAATGTAAATTAGTGCAGCTGCTAAGGAAGATAGGATGGAATTTCTTCAAAAAACTAAAAATAGAAATACCATATGATCCAACAATCCCACTACTGGGTGTATATCCAAAGGAAAGCAAATCAGCATGTCAAAGAGATATCTGCATTTTCATGTGTATTACAGCATTATTTATAGTAGCAAAGATATGAAACCAACCTAGATGTCCACTAAGAGATGATCGATTAAGGAAAATGTGATATATGAGGGGGACCCAAAAAACCCTGGGATTTAAGTATTTAAAAATGTGTATTTATTCTTACATGTTTAAATTTCAGTCATCTTCAAAAAACACTTTGTATGATGCAATACACCTATTGAGATGCATTTAGACTGCTCAGTTTTTGAACTCATCAATTTTGATGTCTTTTAGTGCTTCTGTCATTTTTTGTTTCACCTCTTCCACATGAGTTAAACATTTCCTTCTGAGGATTTTTTTTTCTAATCTGGGGAAACAAACATACAAAAAAGTCATTCAGGGCAAGAGGGCAAGATCAGTTGAATAGGAAGAGTGGTATATGGGGTCATGTCATTTTGAGTAAAAAAATGGTGAACACTCAGCACAGTGTAGGCGACACACTCGTAAATCACCCATCATGAAGTGGGCAAATACTTTGAAAGAATCTACCCCCAAAAAACAATTCACTGAAGCTGAAGGCAGCCTCTCACAATGCTAACTGGTAAACTGATGTTAATGGGTTCCTAGAACACTTCCTAACAAAAGAATCCTGTACTATAGGGGCCTGCTCTCCAACAGATAATTCCATTTTCTGGGCAGAGTCCCCCTTTGTATATGTACCACAGAATATTATATAGCCAAAAATAAAATTCTATTATTTGTGACATGAATGACCCTGAAGGAAATTACATTAATTGTTTCATATATTAATAAGAATAGCCGGGTGCAGAAAGACAAATACCATATGTGGGCACTAAAAATGTTGATATCATAGAAGAAGAGAGTAGAATAGTGGTGACCTGAGACTGGGAAAGTTAAGGGACAAAGGGCAGGGTGGAGGATAGCGAGAGGTTGGTTAATGGGTGGAAAACTGCACTTAGAAGGAATAAGTTATACGGTTCTATAGCACGATAGAGTCATACAGTTAACAATAATTCATTGTACATTTCAAAGTAGCTAGAGAAGAATATCAGTGTTCCCAACACAAGTGTTGCCAACATGAATGATAAATGTTTGAGGTGATAGAGATCCTCATTACCCAGATTTGATCACTACATGTTGTATACACATGTTGAAATATCACATGCACCCCCATATATGTACATTTATTATGTAACAATTTAAAAATAAGAAAAATAAATTTTAAAAGATAAAACATTTAAATTCATTCAAATGGCTTAAAAACTAATTCATAAATACAATTAAAATATTGGTAAACTAAAATTTTTACAAAATATCCAGGTAACCAAAATAAAGGCAATGGTTTTCAGCTCAGCTTACTTGTATTTATATTAAGACTGACTAAAAACATATATGACAATATTCTAATGATACTAGAAAATAATGACTATTTTCATATATTGATGTATTTATTTACATGCCAGAATTTTGAAAGTAATATGACCAACATATATTAAAATCCACTCTTTAATATTCTTTAACTTCACTTTTGTGAATTTATTCTGCAAATACATCAGTATTATATATGAATAATGTATAAGGCAAAGTTTTATACATTGTTTTTGTATATATTTATAGTTTTCCTAGTAATAGCAAGTACTATTATTTATGTCTTCAAAAAAATGAAAAGAAAGCAAAAGGAATTATTGAAAACATTCACAGTACATGCTCAAATAGTAGGAGATTTCTAAAAGATGAGGTCTAACACAGTGCCAAATAAGTTACCACTTTTGGTTTTAGTAAGTGTGGGAAAAAAAGAGTAAGAGAAAGAGAATTAAAAATTTCACATGCACAGATGGGAAACGGAATCTTTCAAAATGAACAAGTTTCTTTAAAATCATAAAAATTGTAATATAGTTTATTCTATCAGTAAACATTTCAAGTTCTGAAGATGTATGAAATTTTACTCACTCTTTTAGCTACAATGAAAATGAACTGTTAATATTTTATTAAAATATGACTGTCATGAGACCATTTTGAGGCTAAATCATCTTATCTTTATATAGTTTTCATCTTGTTTTGTATGAAGAGAAATAATTTTTATACAAATAAATTAGATATAAACAGATTACTACCATTTACCTCTACCTTATGCTTGAGCTGTCTTTGTTAGTTATTACAGATATAATAGCCAATTTATCTGAGGCCTCCAGAGAGCCCAAAAGGTGAGTGTCACAATTCTATAAAAACATTTCCTTGTATTATTGCTTGGAGCTAAAACAGAAGCCACAAAATTTCTGGTATATACAGAATTTTTGACTGAAGGACTGACACTTCAATTTATCTCATTTTTCACACTTGTAATGAGCTCTGGTTTCTTTACTGTGTTTTTTAGGCATCAATAGTACTATGCGTGAATCTGTCTTCCATGTGATCATTGTATTAGTCACTTAACGTGTGGCAAGATATAACTCGGAGTTCATGATCACAGCACTCTGTGTTTTTTAAGTGCTTTGAACACAAATTTTGTGCTTTTTAATCACACTGAGTTTCCTTTGCAAATAATATAGAGTAAGTACCTACCTTAATTATCTGATATATGTATCTAGCACATGTATATGCTAGAATTTATATAGTTTCTATAAAATTACATGCACTTTCAGAGTTGAAGATTCCCCACTTATAAAATATTAATAAATATGAGCAGGGTCTATGAATAAAAATCCCTAAATCTGTTTTGTGCAAGAGAAGCATAATGGGAATAAGAATATTAACTATTAAGGGATTTCCTGGAGGAAAAAAGATGCCTAAGCTGTGTAAGTAAACTTATGAACAATTATTTGTGAGACACTTTCTCTACTGCATAGTTTTAAAGATGGTTCTAAGTGCTAAGATCACACAAGTGAATAAACAGACAAATCATTCTGCCTCATGAAGCTTACAAACAAGTGAGAGAGAAAATAAGGAAATCAAATACACATACACATATCATGCATAATATTTATGTATGTAATATATATGTATAATTTTAGCTGGTAAACATGAAGGAGAAAAGTGAAGAAGAAAAGGAGGTAGGTGAGTCGGGCTCGGTGGCTCAGCCTGTAATCCCGTGCCTTTGGGAGGCTGAGGTGAGTGGATTGCCTGAGCCCGCGGGTTCGAGACCCGCCTGGGCAAGTGAGACCTCATCTCTACAATAAATCAAAAAATTAGCCGGGCGTGGTAGTGCGCGCCTGTAGTTCCAGCTACT
>CAUYQG010037851.1:0-21062 GCA_963574415.1 Tarsius wallacei | reverse complement strand
TACTTAGTAGTTGTTTTATAAATGCTGGTGCTTCTGTGTTGGGTGCATATGTTTAGGATGGATTTAAAGTCGATCATAGTCAGTGATCTATCACAGAAGCAAAGAACAGAGTACCATATGTTCTCATTCATAAGCGGACCTTGAACAATTATAATACTATCAGAAAGGGACTGGATTGGCAGTAGTGTGAAACTGTCAGGGGAGGGGGGTGGGATTGGCAGTTGAGGGAAACTGCTAGGGGAGGGAGGGGCACATCTCATCAACAAGTATACCTGCATAATCATCGTTTGTATACCTAACACTGAATTGTACCCCACATCTTTAAAATTTAAAAAATAAAATAAAATAATATGGTATCTCATCGTAAAAAAAAAAAGCAACTAGTTTTCCCTGTTATACTACTGTGAAAGAAAATTATAGTCAGTCAAAAAAGTGAATAAAATAGATTATAAATGTTTCTTGCTTAATTTCTAGCTATTTCATGTTTTTTTCTTGCTATTTTAAATGGAAGTTTTCCTTCCCATGTAGTTTACAAATCATTTTTCTTTTATTGTTTACTGTTTTTCTGTACAATTTTAAGAGAATAAAGTGTTCACTGTTCTTTTGTTTCTACTATGAATTGTAGTTTTTGCTTTTTTCTGTTTAATTTTTTTGCCTTGAGTTTTCATTCCTCTGAAATTAATATTGCTACTTTTGCTTCACTTCTGTTTACATTTGCATGGTAATTAATGAAATGAGGATATAATTATTTTGGGATAAATGATAAATGTGAATAACATGAAAAATACTCCCAGTACAGAAAAGTATGAAGACATTAAAGTAAAAAAATTACACTAAAAACACAACCTTAGAGAAATAACAGGCATTAAAATTTTGTGAGCATCATTCTAGATATACATTGAAGATTGGGTAGATGGAAGTTTTTAGGCAAAAGGGACTATATTGCAAGTGTTCTTTAGCAACTAATAACTTTAGTTTTCCTTTTAATAAAGAAGAGCTGTAAGGTTCTTTAATGTGAAATTGAGGGAATCATTAAATCTCAGATAATAGTTTCTTGTCTATTAGAAACACTTCTTATAATTTTTCTAAAGCTAAGAACAAACTGACTTGAAAAACTGGAGGTTCATGTTATTATGTTGTTTGTTTAAAACTGCATTTTATCTTTAGTTGTTTTTGACACACTGCTATGTATACTCTGGCAATTCAGCACATAAATTCAATCATTTTAACTCCCCTCAATTTCTGTCTCAAGAATTATAGCATTTATCTCCTCTTGTGTAACTACAATGTGCAGTTCACAATAGGATTCTTGCTCATGTAAGGATCTAATGCTACCATGGATCTGACAGAAGACAGAGCTCTGCTTGTTCACTGCTCACATCTTGCTGTGTGTCTTGGTTTCTAACAGGGCACAGATCAGTACTTGTCCATGGGCCAGGGGTTGGGGACTCCTGCCTTAGATAGTATTACTGCTGTCATTTGAATATTTGTTCCATCTAAAACTCATGTTGAAATGTAATCCTCAATGTGACAATATTGGAAGATGGGGCCTTTAAGAGGCAATCGGGTCATGAGGGCAGTGCCCTCATGAATGAATTAATCCATTCATGGATTAATGAGTTATCATGCAGGTAGGACTAGTGGCTTTTTAAGAAGAGGAAGAGAGACCTAAGCTGTCATGCTCAGCCCCATTACTTTGTAATGCCTAACACTACCTCAGGACTCTGCAGAGTCCCCATCAGCAAGAAGCCCCTCACCAGATGTGGGCTTTTGATCTTGGACTTTTGTAAGAATAACTGTAAAAATAAGTTCTTTTTCTTTCTAAATTACTCAGTTTTATGTATTCTGTAATAAGCAACAAAAAAGGACTAAAATAATCACTATAACTTAAAAATCATTAGAATTATCTTTTAGCAAAACATTTTTTACAGAACCTAATACCTTTCTTGAGATGGGAGGAAGTTTGTTGATACTCACTATCCTTTCAGCTCACCTCATATTTTCCTTTATTCCTTTTCATCTGTATGTAGAATAACTTCTCAAGTTTTAGCCTAACAATTAATTTTATTTTCTATAACTTGGATTTTGCTTGTAATGACTCTCACTATGGATTTTAATGATATGGTATTTTAAAAATCTTAAGATGTTATCCTTTTCACTTAATCCATTCAACAACTGTTTTCAGATAGCCTAGAATACAGAACCTGAGTCAGGGATTAAGTACTGATTACTTACTTGGGAAATTCAGTTCCAATGCAGAGTGAGTGAAGGAACACAAATATGAGTCAGGGAATGACAAAAAGAAATTTCAGGTAATGTATTGTTATCCTGGCCAGTGCTTTGTGATGAGCCATGAAGATATCAAGTGCATTGAAGTATCCACCCAGTTGATTCTGGGCAGAGAAATCATGACCTAGAGCAGTCTATCAGATGTAAGAAG
This sequence comes from Tarsius wallacei, assembly GCA_963574415.1. Taxonomy (NCBI): domain Eukaryota; kingdom Metazoa; phylum Chordata; class Mammalia; order Primates; family Tarsiidae; genus Tarsius; species Tarsius wallacei. The sequence continues at coordinate 18,622 of CAUYQG010037851.1, read as the reverse complement.
TTAATTTATCTTTCTGATTTCCTTTGGTGTTTGTCTTCCATTGGCTCAAGTTTGCTCTTCATATCATGCCCTGTGTTGTAGCATTTTTTATTCTGGTATGGAAGTGGTACAAGGAGACAAGACTGTAGGTACACAACTGGTTGTCCTCAAGTGACAGAGCTGTGTGAAGCTGTATAAATTGGGTGGGCTGACCTGGCAATCAATAAGTGAGGCAGAGTAAGGGACTCAAGAGAAGGTGAGGCAGAGCAAGGGACTCAAGGGTCTAGGAGCCAGGGAGGATGCATTTGGAAAGATGCATAAGATGCATCTGATACAACAACAAGTACTTCCTAAGGGATGGGAGCTTCCTATGTACTCTGTTTATAGCAGTGAAAAATAAGTCCCTGCCTTCACAGAGAAACTCTCACATCTTGGCTTTCTATTGCTATTTCACAGAGGTATAATGGCTTATTTTACCTATTTTACTTATCTTCTAAGTTCTTCAGTAACTCCTACTCAGAGGTGTACATTTCCTCTGCATATACACAGTGAAATTTCTTTTTTATTAAAGTTTATTTCCCCTTACTCTCTTCTTAAGATTTCCTGTTTGCTTTTCTTTATTTGTTTTCAAATGAGAAAAGGTCTGGACAAATTCAGTGTTTTCTGGTGGTCCAGAAGTATGGGTTTTGTAAGCCTTTTTTGTTGCGTACTTTGATACTAATCAAGTTCCATTTTGTATATTTGAAACGGTGGTGTATATAGCATCCAATCTACTTTTCAGAGGGTGATATGGGGACACAAGGAGAAACATCTATGTAGGGTAAGGTTATGCTTCCATTCCACTTGCTGAGAGTATGCCCAGAAAATCGCATGAGATGGCAGATTAAAATGTGCTTTTTCCTCAGCTGATTTTTAATTTGCAAGGATTAGCATCTCACCACTTGATGTAGTTTGGATGGTTGTCCCCTCGAAATTGCATATTGAAATGTGAACCCCAGTGTTGGAGGTGGAGCCTAGTGGGAGATGATTGGATCATGACAGTGGATCCATCATGAGGGGCTTGCTGCTACTCTTGTGGTATAATGTGTGAGTTTTTGCTCTGTTAGTTCATACTAGAGTTGTTTAAAAGAGCCTGGCACCTCCCTTCTCCCACTCTTGCTTTGGCTCTTGCCATGTGGTATAACTGCTCTCTCTCTCTGCCTTCCATCATGATTGTAAGCTTCCTGAAGCCTCAGCAGAAGCCCAGCAGGTGCTGGTACCATGCAGAACCATAAGCCAAAATGAACCTCTTTCTTTTATAAATTACCCAGCCTCAGGTATTTCATTATAGCATTGCAAAATGGACTGATAACATTGCTTCTCAATGTGTGTCTTATGACTAAAGATACATATATTTTGTTGCACATTATTCTTTAAATGCAGATCAGCTACTGAGTCTGACCCTACTTCTTCATACCAGACTGGCTATTATTAAAATGTCAAAAAACAATAGACATTGACAAGGTTGTGAAGAAAAGGGAATGCTCATACACTGTCAATGGGAATGTAAACTAGTGCAACCCCTGAGGAAAGTAGTTTGGTGATTTCTTAACAAACCGAAAATAGATTTACCATTCAACCCAGCAATCCCACTATTAGGTACCCAAAGGAGCATGACTAGTTCTACCAAAAAGGCACCTGTATTCATTTGTTTATCACAGCACTATTCACAATAGCAAAGACATGGAACCAAACCAGGTGCCTATTGATAGTGGACTAGATAAAGAAAATGTGGGATATATACACGGTGGAGTACTATGCAGCCATAAAAAAGATTGAAATTATGCCCTTGGCAGCAACATGGATGTAGCTGGAGGCCATCGTTGTAAGTGAATTATCTCAGAAACACAAAACTGAGTATCAAAATTTTTCACTTATAAGTGGGAACTAAACACTGGGTACACACAGTCATAAGGATGAGAACAAGACACTGGGGACTACTAAAGGGAAGAGAGAGGGCAGGGGATAAGGATTGAAAAACCACCCGTTGAGTACTGTGCTCACAAGCTGGGTTGGGCTCAGTAGAAGCCCAAACCTCATCGTCATGCAGTGTATCTTTGTAACAAACCTACACACGTACCTCTTGAGTCTGACATCAGAGAAACAGGAAATGTCTTCTAACATTGGAAGAAAAATAAGTTTGCCATGCTTTTCACTGTGTTAAAAGATTGTATGTTTTACCTTCATCCCATCTCCTTTCTAAATGCAACATTTACTTAGGTCTCCTGGCTAACATACGTCTTAAACTATGGAATTTTCTTCTACACTATTGCTTATTTTTTTTGATAACTTTTGCCGGTGTTATTCTTGAAAAGTGGCAATACTCGTATACATTATTACTATGGGTCCTCTCCCCCTCCTCTTGTATTACATTTCCTGAAGACATTGTGCCATTATTGATTCTCTTCTCTGTCCTCTCCCATCTTGGAATGTTATTTGCTGCAAGTTTCAGCTTTTTGAATAGTTATTGGAAAATTACATATGTACCTATACCTGTATGAGTGCTAGGGTTGTGGTTATGGTTGGAGAGCACTTATGTTCTAAACTTCTAAAAAGTGGTACTCGGTCGGGCGTCTTGGCTATAATCCTAGCAACTTGGGAGACTGAGGTAAGAGGATTACTTGAGCCCAGGAGACCAGCCTAAGCAACATAGTGAGACCTCGTCTCTACAAAAAAAAAAAAAAAAAAAATTAGCTGGGCGTGGTGGTGTGCACCTGGAGTCCCAGCTACTGGCAAGGCTGAGGCCAAAGGATTGTCTGAGTCCATGAGGTTGAGGCTGCAGTCAGCTGTGATCATGCCACTACACTCCAGCTGGGGTGGCCAGAATTTCCATTTTTATATGTCTATATCACACAGCATTCACTACCACAGGAATCTGGAAACTTCTATCCTAGAGACGTGGTTCTCTTTGGACTCTTAGTGCCATTGTTACCACCGCCAGTTCATTTGTCCTTCTGCTGACCAATTTCACTCTGAGTAGGTTGGAAGGTTGGTTTTTCCTTCTTTTACTCTCCTTCCTGCTGACTTTCTCGCCTCATCATTTCCTTCAAGCTGAATTAGAGGGATCACAGGAATCTTAGCCCAGGACTCTGAGGTTACAAACTAGAATTGGCAGTGCTGTTTGAAAACTTAATTTGCTTTTGGGGATTCTTTTTAACATATTTAAAGTTCTGTATAATATAAAAATGAAATTTGACTTGCCCTGTATTAAAAACTCTGATAGTTGGCATCAGTACTTGTCAATTCTTGGAACTGAAGTGTTAACTTAATTTCAATAAAAAGGTGGTTCTGTGACTGTATATCCAGGGTTTTTATTACCATCAAGCTATAAAAGAAAATTGACAAGTATTTGGCTTTGAAAATCATGGTAGTTCTATCAATATTTTCTAGGTGCATGTGATAAATATTAAATAATTTATATATTATCTCTTTTATTAATAAGTTTGCCAGCAGTAAAAAATAATAGATGAAAAATAGAAAGCCGATCTATAACCTTAGGTGAACACAATTATTTAACTGAGATGATCTCTATTCATGCTTCGCTCTATTTATTGCTTGCTTCGCACAGGAAGGAACTGCAGGAGCTGCAGAATCTTTACCAGCAGAACAGTGCACATACAGCGCAGCAAGCAGAACTGATCAAGCAGCTTCAGCGTCTCAACATGGACACACAGAAAGTACTGAGAAGTCAGGAAGATGTTCACACAGCTGAGAGTGTATCATACCAAAAAGTATGCTTTTATTCTGTTGTAAAAATGTAAAGTTATATGCGGGAACTTACAAAAATATAAAGAATTCAATTGTTTTCAAATTTCAGCATTTTGTTATTACTCCCTTTTATGTCTGTTTCTTCAAAATTAAGAAGTCATAATGGCCCAATCTGGCAGTATGCAAAATTGTGGTTTTTTTAATGGTTATTAGAGCTGAAACATTTAGAATACAGATATAAATTTATTCTGTAGGCTATTGTTTTTGTAAATTGGAATTTTTATGCCTACTGTGACACATACTAGAGGTATAGCCCTCAAACTGGAAAGGATTTGGGGAATGAAATTATTCAGGCTGCTATTATGAAGAATTATTTCATCAAGTATGATTCCAGTTTATGACCTAAAGTGGTGTTCATTATAAAATTTGTGCATTATCTATTGACAAATCTGCACAAACACAAAGGGGAATGCTGATGAGGTTTTCAGAATCAATATTTTCCAAGGATTTTTCTCTCTTGATTTTGTGTGTTTCTTTTCTGTAGTCATTTTACTTTATAGTTGTTTTAGGAGCCCCTCAAGAAAGCTTACCTAGCTATTTAGGTATGCTAACTGACTCAGCAGCAATAATTATAGCTAGTCATTAAAAAAAAACACTTTTATTGAATTCTTTATATGTTTTGTGTGGTGTGCTAAGTTATTTATATAAATAATTTAGTTTATACATAGATCAACCATATGAGAGCAATGATATTCCCATTTAAAGGTTGAGACAGGTGAGGCTTGGAGAGTACAATTCATATTAACCCAAAATTTTGAATTTTTTTTCCTTTTAATCTTACTCTTCTTTTGAAAAACCTCATGAGAATTCGATATCTACAATTAACACGAAATAGATAACTTCATTAAGTAAACCTTAAACGCATATTTCTTTGTGATACTCTGGAACAGTGTTTTTCAGTCTGTGTTCCCTTTGTGTTTCCCTAAGTACTTGGAAGATACCAAGCAGGAGGGTAGAGCCTATCCTCTCCACTTCAGCTAGAACAGCACTACCTTTTTGTTTCATGTGGCAAGGATTGCCCACTGTGGTTTTTTTGTTGTTGTTAGTTTGGGTCTTATTCTGTCACCCAGGAACACAATGGCACTCTGACGGTTCACTGGCAGGCTCAAATTCCTGGGCTCAAGTGATACTCCTGCCTCAGCCTCCCAAGTAGCTGGGACTATAGGCACATGCCACCACACCCAGCTAATGTTTTGATTTTTTTGTAGAGGCGAGGTCTCTCTCTGTTGCCTAGACTGGTATCAAACCCCTGGGCTCGGTTAGTCTTCCTGCTTCTGCTTCCCAAAGTGCTGGGACTACAGCTGTGAGCCACTGTGCCTGAGTTCTTTGTTTTTCAACCAATCTCCATTGCTAAAATGATTTGGAAAAGTTGTACCTTATTAGTAATGTTAATTGTTTTCTTTTTTCCCCTTCAACATTTGTCAACATGGATGACTTTTTATCTCTTGAAACACTTTTTTGTTGTTGTTTTCTTCCCCCTCTCCCCCGCTTCGTGGTTTCTAGTGCGCTACAGTTGTATGGTTTTCTTCCTTCAGTTTTTAACTGTCCCTTTTTAGTGTCTTTCTGGTCCTTCCCAGTTTCTATATCTTAAGTGTTAAAATGTCCCAATCCTCAGTGTTAGAACCTCTCCTTTTTTCTGTTTAAACTCACACCCTAGGTGATTTTATCCAGTCACCTTGGTTTTCAGAATCATGATACAGGTTGCCTAGCCTTTATCCAAAATGCTTGGGACTTGATGTGTTTCAGATTTTGGGTTTTTTGGACTTTGGAATATTTATATTATACTTACTAATTTAGCATCCCAGTTCTGACCATTTGAAATCTGAAATACTCCATTGAGCGTTTCCTTTGAGCATCATGTTGATGCTCAAAAAGTTTTGTATTTTGGAACATTTCAGATATTTGGATTTGGTGTGCCGCACCTGTATTTATATGCTGATGACTCCCACATTTGTTTGTTTAACCGGAATCTCTTCCCTGAACTCCAGGAAAGAATATATTTAATTGTCTACTTAATATTTCTTCACTTGGATGCCTAACGGGCATCTCCATGTCATCAGTTCAAAACTAAGCTATTGTCTGCTTCAGTTTCAAGACACGTCTAGAATTCTGCTACTTTCCCCTCGCCCACTGTCACAGTGCTTTCCAGGCCACTATCCTGTATTACTTGGATTATTGCAGCAACTTGCCACTTTGTTTCTGTACTCTGGCCTTAAGCCCTTTGAGTGTTCTTGACACAAATACCAGGATATTTTTGCTAAGTCTTAGTGAGTCCAATCATGTCACTCATCACTTCAAATCCCTCCTTTGGTTTCCCAGCCAATTAAAAGTAAAAATCTAAGTTCTTACTGTAACCTGTGGGACTGTACATGATCTGGCTCTTTATTACCTCTCTGATCTCATCTTTGCCTTCATATGTGATTTGCTCCACTTCTGCCACACTAACCATGTTTTTGTTCCTTGAGCATACCAGATATTCTTTAACCTTTTAAAGTATGCTTAATTCTGGTGCATGAAACCTTTGTTTCCCAATAATCTACATAGATATCATTTTACTTCCTTTATTCTTCACCTCTTAGCTTAAAATTAGTGGATAACAGACACTAAATAGTAGAAGTGAGACTAAAGTATGTTGTAATGGTAGAAGTAGAGGGAAGTATGGGAGCCTAGCTGGAACCTGTTCCTAGACTAGGGCTAAGGAAGACTCTTTTTGATGACGTAAATCTTAGTTATATTTATTCTAAGAAGATAAGAAGCTATCAGAGAGACAATTTGGTTTCTCTTAATTCTTTCAAATGGACTCTAGCTCAAGCCATAAATTTCCTACTCAGGGTCTTTACTAAATTTGGAGAGGTAGAGTTTTTATGCCCCTATTTGGAGACCTTGACATAATCTAAATTTTGGTCTGGTTCAATGTTGAAACCTCACACACATTCCACCTAGGATTATGTTTATCCCCTCCAGGAATCATTATAGATAATGAGAGATGTAAGTGATGGGAATGTGTTGTGCTTCTGAATAGTATTGAGGCAGAAAAAAACAAACAAACTGAGATCTGCTGCTTTAAGGAATTGGCTTACTTTTCTTTGTGTTCAGTCTATTTTTGGTTCTTTCTCCAGACTGACTTTCATTTTCCTTTTATTTATTTCTCCAGCATTACCTTGGGGTGGGAAGAAGGGGGGACTTCACTGATATTTAACTTGATACTCCTTCTGAAATTGTGATTCCCATTGTGATCTTTTAGTTTTGAAGTTATTTTAGATCCTTGTAGTTATTCATAAGGTTTTCATTAGTGTCCTCAACTAGACTCAGTTTGAAACTCTTTGCCTTGATTATTTATTTATACTTTATAAATTTTGCCTGTAGTTAGGAGACATTACAACTATTTTTTAGTAGTTTATTTATAGTTATTTATAAAAACAAAGAAAAGTTTTTCATAATTCCATCTCCCAGAGGCAAATACTGTGAGCAATTTGAATATTTCCTTTTAGCAGTTTTAAATGCATTTTAATAATCTGTGAGTACACTAATATCTCACTTTAACATTATATTAAAACAATGCCATGACATTGAAGTATTTTAGACATAGTAATATAGTTTGTTAATTGTTTTTCTAGTGTAGATTACGTTAAAGTTTTTTACTATTGTAAATAAAACTGTAATAAATATCTCTTTATTGTCAGTTCAGACTATATACATGTGAGTATACACACACACACACACACACACACATATACACACACACTCACACTTATCTACCCACCCAGGGAAGAGTTCTTTTTATGAAACTAGTAGCATCATATTAGCCACGTACAATTCACTTTTAATTAGTTCTTAAGTATAGTTTGTTTAATTTGTTGAATAATAAGAATGCCAGGAGGTCATGGAGCTTGAAGGAGACCTGCCTAATACATGATCAGTAAATGTTAAATTATTAAACCGTAAGAAGTTGTATACTATAACATCCCTCTTTGGATAATACAATTTAAAAATCATAAAAGCAAGAGTATTTTAAAATTTTACAGAGATGTTGCTATTTTAATTTAAATATTATTCTAGTCCATTTACTTTTTAACCCTTTGGATGGTTGAGTGGTTTTGGAGTGTTATAAAAATGTGCAGAAACTAAGAATACAAGAAAGAAAGCCTTCCGGTTAGATTACAATCAGAAATAAAGAATGTAAAATTGTACAAGTCAGGGAGTTTCTGTGTTTCTATTTACACAAATTATTTTAGAAATATATTGTGTAAATTGAGGTAAAAATATAAGTACCTCCTAGCAACCATATAATAATAATGGTTAAAACTTTTGAGCCTGTTGAGTATCAGGCACCAGTGACAGGGCTTTTACCTCATTATTTAAACTTTACACTAATCCAGTGTGGTATAATTATTATCCCTGTTTTATAGATCAGGTCACAGAAACTTAGAGTATTGCTTAAAGTTAAATAACTATCTGCATAGAATTCGGATCTAGATGATCTTGAATCCAGAACCTGTACTTTAAAACTGTATTATAAAGTTCATGTCCAATTATACATGGAATGATATAGTCTTATCCTTAAAGGTCTCGGAAAACAGAATCTACAAACTTGCATTATCCTACCTCATCAAAATTCTTTCAATGCTTAATAACTTTTGTTGTTGTTGTTGTTATTGAGTTGGAGTCTCACTCTGTCACCCAGGCTGGAGTGCAGTGGCATGCTCATGGCCATTGCAGGCCTCAATCTGCTGGGCTCAGGCCATGTTTCTGCCTCAGCCTTCCAAGTGGTTGGAATCACAAACATGCACCACCACACCTGGCTAATTTTTTTTTTTAAGTAGGATTTATTGAGAAGACAGAAAAGCTCCCACAGTGGGAGGGGACCCAAAGGACTTGCCCTAATTTTTTAATTGATTGTAGAGATGAGGTTTCACTATGTTGCCCAGTCTGGTCTCGAACCCCTGGGCTCAGTCAATCCTCTTGCTTCTGCCTCCCAAAGTACTGGGAGTACAGGTGTGAGCCACCACATCCAGTCAATGCTTAATAACTTTTAATGTTGAAAAATTGATTCTGATATCTAAATTAAATGTTATTCAAAATATTCTACTACATTCTTTGTGGTGAAAGAGGATTACGGCGTATTACCTTTCTCTGTGAAAAGGGCCTCCACCATTATTCTTCAGCCACAGTTTCTCCTGATTGTACATATTTGGTTTCTTTTATTTTGCTGTTACTTTATGATTTTTAACTTTTTAATCTTCTGCACATTTTAAAATTCAGACATGATCATATTGGTTTATTTATCATGTGCTACTGTTCAGACTTCCAGCATTCATTTACACCAAATTATTCATTATTCTTCTAGAGCATTTTATGTAGTACTTGTCTTTACTTCTTGCTTGTGTGTGTTTCTCTAGTTTATTTCCAATAAATTTGAGAATTCTAATAATATATGCAGTGAAATGAAATTCTTTACTTAAAACTTCAGATAAAATATATTTTCACAAGTTAACTTTAGTATGTTCAAATAATAATTGGAATTTAACTGTAAGACTCAGGTGAGTTGAATTAAAAATAGTATTACACTCACAGTTTAACTCCAGTTTTTACCAAGCTTACTTTTTAAAGACTTAGGTCTTCTTGACTTACTGTTTCTAATGAAGTTTCTGTTTCCTCTCTTCTCTTTTCTCAGTTCTTCATCCTTCTACTTTGCCCTTTCAGTTCCCCTTCTTTCATTTATTAAGTAGATTTTTTTCATAATATCCTTTTAATTATATGACAAGATAAAAACAGTCCCCCATAGTTTTAGGATAAGAGGAATGAGGAGGAGAGACAAAGGTAAAGAGAGAAAACTGAAAAAGTTTTTGAGCACAGGAAAGAGAGGTCATATTTTCCCAAAGCTCTCTGTAATAAATTATTAGTCTCATACACAAATCTACCTATCATATAGTGTGGAAGGCTCTTCTAGAAGCAAAATACTTGTCAAGACAAGTAAAAGTAAGCTAGTGTGTTTCCTTCCTCTGAAAATGTAGCCATTTATATAATTTTAAACATTTTAATATCTCTGCACATAATTTATATATGTGTGCATGATTCTAAAATTGATAGGAATTATGTCAGCATTTGTGATTTCTAGACCATCTAACATGCTTGTGGTACTAAATTTGTAGTTTATAGCCTTTTGTTCTATTTAGTGGTAATTTTATTACATAAGCTAATATCAATCTAGGAAAATAAAAAGTTAGCGTATACATATTTTCAGTCTCAATTACATGTGAAATAAGTTTATTCTTTTCATTTTTGGCTATACATAGTATAGTTTTCACTTGAAGAATGTATTGTCTCAGCCAGTGTTGCAAATGCAGTCTCCCTCTGTATCAACTGGTTACATACACAGATTCAACAAACCATGCATTGAAAATATTTGTGAAAAAACACCCAATAAAAAGTAATACAGAAAACAATATAGTATCATAACTATTTACATAGTGTTTACATTGTACTAGGTATTATATGTAATCCAGAGATGATTTAAAGTACATGGGAGGATGTACATAGGTTATGTGCGAGTACTGTGCCATTTTTTTTTTTTGAAAGCAGGATTTATTGAGAGGACAGAAAAGCTCCCACAGTGGGAGGGGACCCGAAGGGGTTGCCCACTGTGCCATTTTTAATGAGGAACCTGTGCATCTGCAGATTTTTGTCTCCACTGGGATCCTAGAACTAATCTTGCAATTACTGAGGGGTGACTCTAGTATATTTTCTGAATTGGTAAAATTTTATTTAAACAAATTAGTATACATATACACAGAGCAAATTTTTAAAACTGTTAGGGCATATAAAGTATTTTGTTCTTCAACACCAATAAAAATATGGGAAGAAGGGTACTTCAGTTTAAGCCCCTGAAAATTAAAAGGCTTGGAGTTTGGAGTCTTATTTCTAAAGATAACTTGCTTTCTGTCCCCTGGAGATCCTTTTAATGTTTTTTTTCCCTCTTTAATTTCTTCAACAAAAAATAACATGAATAATAGTAAGCATAATAAATTACTTATGGATTATGATGGATACTTCTAAGGTATACTTGTGGTTACATGGTTTTAAAGGCCAGAATCTTGCAAAAAATTCTGATCCATTCCAGTTCTTTAGATCATTAAAGAAAATAAATTGTAGAAAAAAGAGCCTTTCTGTAAACTGCTGTAAGGATCCCAGTTGCTAATAGGGAAGAAGTTACTAACTTAGCAGATGAATGAATGTATTATATTCCCTAATTGACTCACTTGAGAACTTTTTTTTTGGTCTCTACTCTTATTAATAGAATGAGAATTAAATGGTAACCCAGGACACTTGAACATTGTAAACGTTTGCCTCCTAGCAAGATTTCCTAGAGAAATAAACATTTTATCACCCTGAGGCTTTGTCATAAAAAAACACTTTAGAAATAAAGATAGATGTAGGCCAGGCACAGAGGCTCACACCTGTAACCCCCGGCATTTTGGGAGGCCCAGGAGGGAGGATTTGAAACGAGGGTTTTGAGACAAGCCTGGGCAACAAAGTGAGACCCTGTCTCTAGAAAAAATGTTGTTGTTTTTGTTGTTGTCTTTAATTAGCTGAGTGTGGTAACTTGCACCTGTAGTCCCAGTTTTTCAGGAGGCTGATGTAGGTGGATCACTTGACCCTGGGAGTCTGAAGCTGCAGTGAGCTACTCCAGCACAAGCAGTAGAGTGAGACTCTGTCTCAAAAATAAGTACATACATACATAAATACACAAAAAGAAATAAAGATAGACCTACCTTCATTGGGGGTTGTTTTAGCCACGTTTACTGCTGGAGTGGGGCCTCGAATTAAAAATGACTGGAGGACTGTCTTCTTATACTCTCAGTCCACAAGTAAGTGGTCTGATTACTATTAAATAAGTGAAGTCCAGTCAGCCAACGAAGAAAACAGGCAAGTAGGAGATGTATATTTATAGCAAGGGCTAAAGAATAAGAGCGTTTGTCCCAATTCCTGGAGCAAAGCTGGCCTAAATTATCTGTTCCAAGCTTTCTCAGTTCTTTTTCCCTTGCTGCTTGGAGGGATGGATTTGCAGTGCAAGGCAGTTTGCTCCAGGGTCTAGAGTTACCCACCCAATCATACCAGATCATACCAGTTGCAACTTTTGAGGAGCAGTACAACTGCTTAAACTGCATGGCATAGAGAGCAGAGAACATAAGAAGAGTGCTTTTAGTCCTGTGTTTAATGAAGCAAGACAGAAGATAAAAAAGAGAAGAGATGCATTAAGATAGACCTTCTTCCATGAATGAATAAGCCTAGAGCATATATTTTTTGAAGGGAAATTGCAAAATGTGACACTCGAGAGTAAGGTATGCCATGTTGCTGGTACTCACGGCTGGTAAATTGGTCCTGGATCCTGACCATACTAGAGCAACATGCCTGCACCTTGGTCATTGGAAGGGAAGGTATATGTTTTTTCTTTGTGAATGCTTATCCATGACTATGAGATGCTCAAATATTTGAAATCTATGAGTTCTTTAATGATGTTATTTCCTATCATTTTTCTCAAAGAGATTAATTTGTACTGATTGGGTGAAAGTTGATCAGTGGAAATAAGGCCCTAATAATAATAATAGAAAGTGGTTACATGTTCACTGAAAAAGTGACTATGCAGTGAAGAGCAGCCCTTCACGCATCCTAGCTTTAACTCTTTTTATCCAGCTTAGCTCTTGTGTCCAGGGTTTGCCTTTTTCTTTTCCACCCTGAACCCAATCATGCAAGCAGCATCACAGTACAGGTAGGCCACCTTTGGACCCACGCTGACATCTTCATTGTTCATCATGGCTGTCAGGTTCCTACTTTCTCTTACCTCCTAGAATGGTGGTAATCAGCTGTGGAAAGGACATTGGACATCCTACCTGATATGTAGGCAATGGGGAGGGAAAGTCCAAATGTATGTTCTGAACTTCTTTATTCATCATATAGGAAACTTGGTCTTGTTAAAATTGCTTAGATTGCTTAGGCATCGGCCAGAAAGTGAAATGGACTCTGAGTGTCTCTACCATAATATGGAGATGTGATCTTTTATAGAAGTAATAAGTGTGGTAGGAGTTTGGAGGGTTTTGTTTTTATAAAAAAATATGTTTGAGGAAATGTATTAATGAAAGAGGTTTCACAACACATTTTTATTTTAAGTTTTAAAAAATTAACATAATATACATACATAAATGTTTACAAATCCTAAGTATATAGATGAACCAAAGATTTGCAGTCTTTTGTTTTTCAGTTTCTTCCTATGAGGCAAGGCCAACTAACAGAAGATCTCTGCATCTTTTAGTTAAATGAACAATCCTAAAACCCTATATATCAACTATATAATTTTGAGATTTTCCATGTAGGGGTTTTGCTTTGGCTATAAGATGTTACTGTCTCACTATTAGCCTTTTTAAAAAAACAAACAATTTTTTTTAGCTTTTGGGTCTCTTTCTTAGTGTCAGCTATAGGTATACATACAGATTCTATATATAAATCAGTTACTGCAGGTTGAATTATATCTCATGAAATCACGATTATAAGTTAGGATTTTCATCGACAAGTTCGTGAGTCTTGGAAGCATAGCATAGTTAAAACCCTGTGTTATTCTCTGTATAACATCACTTATACACCTTCATTATCTCATAGCTCTCTAATAAGTCTAGTTTTAAATTTACTTAATGCTTACTGCCTTGACTTTAAAAAATGTTAAAGTTAACTATCAAGTCTTCAAAACATTGCTTTTATTTTTCCCACTGTTCAAGAATTTTCAATAACTCCCTGTTGTCTACAGACCATCATCTGCCTCAGTCTGGCATTGAAGTCATTATATTCTGTCTACAAACTTATTGCTTGACTTTGTCTCTTATTATTCCTTCCGCCCCTCCTCAGCAGTACATACTAAATTATAATTAATGGGAATGTATCAGCCTACCTTTGTGAACTCTTGATGAAATACTCCTGGTTTTACTTTGTTTTCTTTTAAGTGTATATATTAAGTCCAATTAGGCTGATAAACTTCCTGCTCCTTTCTGGCTGTTCCTATCATTGTATATATATATTTCACACTTCTGCCATCTTTAGAATGACTTCTTCTCTTTGGTCAGTTCCAATAATACAGTCATGGCTTGGTTCAAGTCCTTTTTCATAAAGTCCCCCCCAAGATTAATATAGCTACCTGTAAGTGTTTTCTTCCTCCTTAGATATTTGGCACTCTTTTCCTGTATTACACTGAACAGTAATACATATTGCCTTTTTACATCAGTTATAGTTTTTTATTGATTATGTAGTTTTCCTTGTTTTATACTTTCTTTCTCAGACTATTAAATAACCTGAGGGCAAAGACTTTGTCTAGTTTTCCTTGTTTTATACTTTCTTTCTCAGACTATTAAAATACCCTGAGGGCAAAGACTTGTCCTATATAATCCGTATATATGTATATATTGAGAGATGTGTATATATGTGTGTGCATAGATATGTATACACACATCCTAGGTATGTATATGTGTGTGTGTGTATATACAAACTATATGTAGATATCTACATATATATACAAGCATAACTATTTTATTGATGACTAATATAATTTGGATATGTTTTTTGAAACAGCTTTACAATGAGTTACATATTTGTTTTGAAACCACAAAATCAAATGAAGCTATGCTCCAGCAAAGTGTTGTTAATCTTCAGGATCAGCTATTTCAAAAAGAGCAAGAAAATGCTAAGTTAAAAGAAAAACTTCAGGAATCACAGGGAGCACCTCATCCTTTACTGCAAGAAAGTGATTCAGATTACTCAGCACAGGTGAGAGACATTTTCTAAAAATGTTACAGTATCAAATTAAATACTATCATAGACTAAAATGTAAACATTTAAATAAATTAACATATATTGGAGTATAAAAAGTGTGCAGATAGTTTTGTGTTGTAACTGTGTTTTTATATTTTTTGTAGACATGAATATTAGATACAGTACAGATTCGTATAGAAATGCATGTAGAAATGCAGGGTATTGCAAATATAGTTAATGTGATTAATGATTTGGCTGATAATATGTTTTTGAAGAGCAAATTAATAGCTCATGCCCATTTTGAGACTTTTTAATTGAATGAGGTAATGGAATAGAAAGAATATCTAACAGTAAGTCTCATATAGTACTTGCCATAATTTCTGGCATATGGTACTTAATATCTTATTAGTCTTTATTCTGTCACTATCTTGATGTGTGATTTTGGACAGGTCATTTAACCTTTATATTTCCTGTGGTAAATGATGGGAGTATAAATATATAAATATGCAGGATCTGGATTCAAATAAACCTGAGATTAAATTACAGCTCTACCTATGAGCTTCGTGTACTTGAACAAATTTCTTAACCCGTTTAGTCAAAACTTCCTCATAGAAAATATGTGGATATTAGTGGCATCTATGTCATAGAGTTTTGTGAGGATTAATGACATAGTATGTATCAAGTGCAAAGCTTGGCATATAGAAAATGTCAAATGGTACCTTTCTAAGAGAATCTTCAAGGCAACTTTCAGCTCTAAATATCTTTTTAAAAAATATTGTTTTTCTACAAGTTAATTTACATGTTTTAAGGCATTCTTAGCATTTCTATAAGTTTTAGAATTTATTAATTCAGAAATGGAATTAACACAAGCAGGTAATTAGGTCCTGAAGTGTTTAATAATGCTTCTTCAAGATTAATGCTTCTTTTGAACCCAGCACATTTGTCTTGCTATAACCCATTCTTAAGATGATTTTTCAATTTGTATTGCATTGCATTTTTTTGACTTTAAATGCACAGAATTGGATTAATCATAAAATTTGTGCCATGGTATGCTGCTATGTTACATGCATATGCCTATTTAATTTAATTTAATTACTTTGTTTAGTTGTTTATTATAATAAACACCATTGGGCCCCCCGGCTCATTCAAGCACTAGAACATTACTAATGACTTACATTTACTTGTATGTTTCTCCCTTATCTGGTACTCTTATTCTCTCACCAGAAGTAACCATGAAGCTTTTGATCATTTTTATAACTTTTTAAAAAAAATCACATGCAAACTTATGAGGATACAATGTGTTGTTTAGGTTTGTCATTTATAAAAATGGTATGTGTTGTGTGGGGTTTGGTAATTTTGACTCATTATTATGTTAACCAAAATTCAACTGTGTTTTTTGATATAGCTGTTTAAAATTTTCACTACTTTAAAATATTCTAATAAGTGAATATATCATAACTACTTGTACATGCATCTCTAGATGAGTGCTTTGGTTATTTTTAATTTTTTTGCTATTACGAATAGTTTGTAGCTGACATTTTTGCTCATGATTCTTGATGTACATGTGCATGCAATTTTGCGGGTTATATATCTAAGAATGGAAATCCTGGATCGTAGGGTATGAAGATACTACTTTTGCGAAATACTGATAACTTACTTTTCAAAGTAGTTTTATCACTTTTACTCCCACCAACAATGTGGAGATTCTCAGGAAAATGGCTGTGAAGCCAGTAGGACTAAGTGAGTCCCAGTGTGGGCGAGTGAGTGTATGGAAAATTTTGCATGCGTGTCAGTGAGTAAGTGGGCCTGTGAGTGACTGGCTGAGTCTGGACTTGGGAGCAAGTGGCCAGGGCTCTCCTGGTGAAGCAGCTGCTGCCGCACCTGCTCTGCTGGTCCCTAGTGCTTTCTGGAGCACAGAAGCCAAGTACCATTTTAAAAAAAATCAACAAAGCCCTTTTTGGGAAGAAGCTGCCAGGGGAGACTGCCAGCTCCAGGGTTTGCCTCACCACTGCAGCACCTGACCAGACTCTGGCAGCAGTGGCTATGGAGGGAAGACTGCAAGGGAGCCCAGAGGCAGAGCCCCACTAAAGAAGATGAAAGAGGCACTGTGCCACCATCTTGAAAACTAGGCAGGAAAGTGCTCTGGTTTGCTCCTCACAGAGTGACCCGACCTAATCTCTGTGACTGGCAGATTAACTACTAAGGGGTTGATCATGACCCAGAGGGAATATCCTGGGAGCACAAACTCTGGAGGGACAGGACATTTGCTGAGTTTCAGGCACCCCACCTTCTGCCCTGAGTCATCTATGGGACAAAAGGTGTGGCCAGAAAAGGATGAAGAAGACCTCCAAAGAGATCAGTGGTGAGTCTGGGGCTGACCCAACCCCCTCTTCCCCAGCAATCCTCTGAACCTCAGATCTACATGACTGGGGCATGACTAAGAGGGATGAACCCAGGCGGAGCTTGGATGTCAACTGCAATAGGAAGACTCCACTCAAGGATAAGCCTGGCTGGAGCATCCCCCACCAGTACTTGGGGAAGAGACAATCCTGCACCTCTCCACCAGAAGGGATCTCCCTAACCATACTATAGTGGGAGGGGAGGACTAAAGCCCCACCTACTCCCACTGCCCCTCTTCCTTCCCTGGGCTGGACACTGGGGAGATTGTGAATGAGGAGGAAGCTCTGCAGGAGACAGAGGAGAGGCAGCTGAGAAGAACAATTACAGAACCTGCCACAAGGGGGCAGGTTCTTTTGTTTTTTGTTTTATACCTTTCCTTCGTGCATGAATGTGTATGTGAGGGATTGATCTGCATCCCGCCATCCCTTTTTATTCTTTTTTTTTTCTTTCTTCTTTCGTTTTTGTTTTCTGTTTATGTGTGAATGTGAAGGATTGAGTGCTCATCTTTCAGGGGTTTTTTTGTTTGTTTGTTTTTGCTTTTTTGTTGTTTTTTTAGTTTATTGTGTGTATGAATACGTGTGTGAGGGTTCAATTTGAATTCTTTTTTTTTTTTTCTTTTTTTTTTGTTCGGGTCTTTCTTCTCCTTTCATTTTGGGTTGGGCATGTGTAGGTGTTTGGTTTTTCTGTTTTTTATTGTTGTTTCTTGTTTTGTTTTGCTTTGTTGTTATTCCAGTTTGTTTTGGAGTGTGTGTGTATGTGTAATTGTTTTTTGCTTTGGTTTCTGCTCTTGTTCTTTTTAAAAAAATTTTTGTCTGTCTTATTTTATTCTGCTTTTCTCTGTTCTTCTCACTGCTGTTACTGTATCTTGGACTCGGCGTATACACATGTACTCATTGATTCGTCATATAGAATGGTGCTGGGGAGTGGGTCTCAGGGAATCCATACCACAATCAGTGAACATTGTGATTTGCAAGTAGTTTCTGAATTCTAGTTCCCCATACTATATCTTCTTTGACTCTCAAAACTACAAGAGACAGCAGAACTTCCCACTCACTGCCATGTTTCAAAATAGAACAAATTCAGAGCCCTGATCATGGAAGAACAGAGGGCTGAGCAAACATCAAAAGTGAGTCTCTCCCACTGCCACTGAATAATGGAACTAAGAAAAAAGAAAGAGACCTGTCACAAATAAGGAAAAATCAGTGGAAGAACAGATAATTCCCAGTGTTACCAAAAGAAAATGCCTGAAGAATCAGATCTCAGAGCCTAAACAACGGAAGTCACCATGGACTGGCCCCAGAATACAACAGGGATTAGGGAATGAATGGAAAGAGTGAATAAGACTCAAGAGAGACAAGATGCAACACTGAAAAAACTTGTAACAGAGATTTTGGCCATAAAAAATTTAATCCAGGAAATAAATAACAAGATGACAAGCATGGAAAGCAGAACTAAGCAGAAGAAAGAATCTGAGAACTTGAAGATCAAAGAACTAACCAGCTCTGTAAAAACATAGAAAGAAATGCAGGAGACAAAACTGGCAACCAATTCCCGATCAAAACCCCAAGTGCCCATGCCATAATGATAAGATAGACAAGTGGGACCTCATCAAACTGACAAGCTGCTTTAAAGCCAAAGAAAC
>CAUYQG010037849.1:0-29095 GCA_963574415.1 Tarsius wallacei | reverse complement strand
TCAAAAAATTAGCCAGGCATGGTTGTGAGCGCCTGTAATTCCGGCTACTTGGAAGGCTGAGGTGGAAGGATCGCCAGAGCCCAGCAGGTCGAGGCTGCGGTGGCCGGGAGTGGCCACTGCACTCCAGTCTGGGCGACAGAGACTCCAACTCAAAAAAAAAAAAAAAAGAGATGCTTAAGGACATTTTAAACTTGGAAAAAAAAGAATGATACCATTTAGCTAAAGAGCACATATTTTACAGACTATATAAATCAACCAAAAAACTGAAAGCATAAAGCAACTGTTTAACAACACTATGACAGCAGTGAATCCTCACACTCCACAGTACCTTAAATGTTTAATTTCCTAAATGCCTCACTTAAAAGGCACAGAGTGGCAAATTGGATTAAAAAACAAACAAACAAACAACAACAAAAAACAGGACTCATCCTTCTGTTATCTTCAGGATACCCATCTAACTTTTAATGATAACCATAGGCTCAAGTCAAAGATACAGAGAAAGATCAACCATGCAAAAGGAAACCAAAAATGAGCAGAGGTTGTCATTGTTGTATCAGATAAAACAGACTTTAAAGGAACAAAAGCAAAAAAAAAAAAAAAGACAGTGAAGGTTACCACGTAATATTAAAGGTCTTGAGTCAACAAGAAGCAATAACTAAAGATATATGCATCTAATACAGGAGCCCCCAGATTTATAAAACAATTGCTACTAACCCTAAGAGAGGACTCAGGCACACAATAATAGTGGGGAAATTCAGCACCTCACTAACAGCTTTATACAAATTCATTGAAGCAGAAATCTAACAAAGAAATTCTGGACTTAAATTTAACACTTGCTCAATTGAGTCTCACAGACATCTACAGAATATTTCACTCTCAAACCACAGAATATACATTCTTCTCATCTGCACATGAAACATGCTCTAAGATTTACCATATGGTTAATCATAAATCAAGTCTTAATCAATTCCAAACCAAACAAAATCATATTGTGTCTTCTGATTTTGCAAGAATTAAAAATAGAAATCAACCCTAAGAGGAATCCTAAAAACCACACAAATTCATGGAAACTAAACAACTTTCTCCTGAATGATTTTTGAATAACAATGAAATCAAGTCAGATATAAAAAATAATTAGATACAAATGAAGATAAAGACACAACATACCAAAACCTCTGGGATACCATAAAAACAGTGCTAAGAGAAAAATTTGCTTTGCACTACATACCTGCATCAAGAAGATCAAAAGATCTCAAATAAACAACTTAAAGTTTCAC
Source organism: Tarsius wallacei (assembly GCA_963574415.1). Taxonomy (NCBI): domain Eukaryota; kingdom Metazoa; phylum Chordata; class Mammalia; order Primates; family Tarsiidae; genus Tarsius; species Tarsius wallacei. The sequence goes on along the minus strand of CAUYQG010037849.1, from coordinate 27,818 downwards.
CTAAGGGAACTAGAAAAACAATAACGAACTAAACCTAAAGCTAGGAGAAGAAAATAAATCACCAAAATCAGAACAAAATTAAGCAAAATTGAGACCATAAAAAAAGAAAACAACATAAAAGGGATCAACAAATTGAAAAGCTAACTCTTTGAAAGGGTAAACAAGATTGACAGACCACTGCCCAGATTAACAAGAACAAGAGAAAGAGAGAGAAAAAGAAAAAAAAAATCCAAATGAATACAATCATAAGTGAAAAAGGAGATGTTACAACTAATCCCAAGGTGTTACAAAAGATTCTTACTGATTATTGTAGACATCCATATGCATGTAAACTAGAAAATCTAGAGGAAATGGGTAAGTTCCTGAAAACACACAAACTCCTAATATTAAAACAGGAAGAAATTGAAACCCTGAGCAGATCAATAAGGAGCCTCAAAATTGAATTAAAAAATGAAAGACTTACCTAACAACAACAAAAAAAGTCCTGGACCAGGTAGATATACAGCTGAATTCTATCAAGCATACAAGAAAGAGCTGGTACCAATCCTACTGAAATTATTTCAAGCAATTGTGGAGGATAGACTTCTTTCTACATTCTATGAAGTCAATATTATTCTGATATCACAATCACAACAAAGAATACTACAGGCTGATATCCCTCATGAACACAGATGTACAAACTCTTAACAAAATACTGGCAAATATTATCCAGCAACACATCAAAAAGATAACTTATCATGATCAGGTATGCTTTATTCCTGAGATGCAAGGTTGGTTCAACATATGCAAATCAATAAATGCAATGTACCACATAAACAAAACTAAAAATAAGAAGCACATGAACATCTCAATAGATGCAGAAAAAGCATTTGATAAAATACAACATTCTTTAATGATAAAAACCTTTAACAATCTAGTTATTAAAAAATACTTTAAAATAATAATAACCATCTATGACACACACACAGCCAACATCACACTGAATGGGTAGGAAGTGGAAATACCCTAAAGATCAGAAAAAGCAACGATATCCACTCTCACTACTCCTATTTAACAGAGTACTGAAAGTCCTAGCCAGAGGAATTGGGCAAGAGAAAGAAATAAAAGGAATCCAAATAAGAATATAAGAAGTTAAATTATTCCTCTTTGCAGACAATATGATTTGATACCTATAAAATACTAAAGATTCCACCAAAAGACTCCTTGAGCTAATAAATAGCTTCAGTAAAATTTTGGGATACAAAATAGTGTTCAAAAATCAGTAGCATTTTTATATATCAACAACATTCAAGCTGAGGAGTAAATCAAGAACACAATCTCATTTATAATAGCTTCACATACACACATAAAATACTTGGGAATACATCTAACAAAGGAGGTGAGAGATCCCTGCAACAAGAACTGCAAAACACTGCTAAAAGAAATCAAAGGCGACACAAACAAATGGAAAAACATTTCATACTCATGGATTGGAAGAATCGATATTGTTAAAGTTCCACTATGCCCAAAGCAATCTATAGATTCAACACAATCACTATTAAACCACCAGCGTCATTTTTCACAGATCTAGAAAAAACAACACTTAAATTCATATGGAAGCACAAATAGCCAAAACCACCCTAAGCTAAAAGAATAGGCTGCAGGCATCACGTTACTGGACTTCAAACTTAGGCTACAATAACCAAAGCAGCATGGGTACTATAGAGATCCCAGATATTAAGCTGCTGATCTACATCCAAATGATCTTTGACAAAGCCAAAAAATAAACACTGGGGAAAGAACACCCTATTCAATAAATGGTGCCGAGAAAACTGACTAATTATTTGCAGAGAAAAGAACATGGACATTTTCCTGTCACCATATAAAAAATATTTACTCAAAATTGATTAAAGACCTAAGTGTAAGACCTCAAACTACAAAAATCCTAGCAGTAAGCCTTCTTGACATCCTCCTAGGCAATGAATTTATGACCAAGTCCTCAAAAGCAAATGCAGTAAAAACCAAAATTGACAAGTGGGACCTAATTAAACTAAAGAGCTTCTGCATAAGCAAAGGAAACTATCAACAGGGTAAATATACAACCTACAGAATGGGAGAAAATATTCACAAACTATGCATCTGACAAAGGACTTATAGTTACAATCTATAAGGAACACAAATGAATCACCAGGAAATAAACAAATGACCCCATTAAAAAGTAGGCAAAGCACATGAACAGATATTTATCAAAAAAAGACACACAAGCAGCCAATAAGCATATGAAAAAATGCTCAACTAATCATCTAAATCACTAATCATCAGAATCGCAAATCAAAACTACAGTGAGATACCATGTCATACCAGTCAGAATAGCTATTATTAAAGTCAAAAACCAGCATATGTTGATGAGGTTGTGGAGAAAAGAGAACACTCATACTCTGTTGGTAGGAACGTAAGCTAGTTCAACCCTTGTGGAAAGCAGTCTGAAGATTTCTCAAAGAACTACAAATAGATCTACCATTTGATCCAGCAATCCCACTACTGAGTATATACCCAAATAGCATACATTGTTTGAGCAAAACTACACCCACATTCATATGTATATCATAGCACCATTCACAATAGCAAAAACACAGCACCAACCTATTCCATTAAAGGTGGACTGGATAAAGAAAATGTGGTACATATAGACCATGGAATACTATGCAGTCATAAGAAAGGATGATGTCATGACCTTTGCAGCAATGTGGATGCAGCAGGAGGTTAGTATTCTAAGCGAATTATCACAGAAACAGAAAACCAAATATCACTCGTTCTTGCTTATACGTGGGAGCTAAACACTGTGTACACACACATGGTCAACCACATCAATGGGAGCAGCAAACACTGAGAAGTTTTAAAGGGAGGGGAAGGGGCAAAGGTCAAAAACTACCTTTTGCTGATGGTATCATACACATCATTTGGAAAAAAACTATCACTTGAGTATCATGCACATCATCTGGAAAAAACTACCATTTGAGTATCATGCACAAAATGGGGCATAATAGAAACCCCACTATGTAATATTCTCATGTTAACAAACTTGCACAAGTACCCCTTGAATCTAAAAACAGACTATAAGTACCATTTTAAAAATAGCAAAAAAAGTCTACTAATATTTTAAAGTCCTTTCACAACAGGCTAAGATGGTATGTGTTATCAATTGGCTAATTGTTTGAGCAACATATTTTAATCATCAAGTATTGCCATCATAAGTAGACAGTAATTCCATTTTATAAAAGGTGATGTCAAGACTGATTTGGGTTACTTGAACTCTGAAAATAATTTCCCCTGTATAGGAACACTTCACTTGCTTTAACATTGAAGTTTCCAGGAGTCACTGAAAATCACTAATACAATGGAAATTAATTCTGTGGAATATTTTAAACCAGCCATTAGGGATATGGTATTGAAAAGCAAACATCTTTTAAGAATAATTCTGGCTAAGGTAAATATGCTATCTATTGTAATTTCAAAAATGTTTTCATTTAAAATAACATTTTTGACTTTAATAAGTACTGAAAATCATATATTTCTTATATAAGGGTTTATGGTCCTTATTTTAATATATACATTTAATTTTCCCATGCAACCTTTATGATTAAACTACTTAGACAGATTTAGACATTTGTACAACCATTAAAGCGAATAAAAACATTTAATACTATCTTCTTCACTACTTTCTAAGATTTAAGAGCAGGGCTTATTCCAGTGACAATCTACATATATCAAAGTCTATTCACAATATTTAACCAGAGAATCACTTTCATTTCTAATTGTGGACCTTCCTATATACTAGGTTACCCACTTATACAGTGACAACTTATTATCTCCCTCAAATAAATACAACAATATTGCTTAGTAGTTTTAGAAATCTTTAAAAAAAGGTTCTAGATTTCCTTCTTGTAATTCTTCTAATGTCATGCCATATTTTATACACAAAAATTTTCTCCATGGTACTGTGAGCCCTATCAATGTTTCAACAAAATTTGTGCCTGAGACATCAACATAGAATCTGTAATATTTAAGGCACATTAGTTTTATGGAATCCAAATAAATAATTTAGCAAATACATGTTTATGTATTCATATATGGTTCTCATCTAAAAAGGGTGTTTTCATGTAGGTTTTAATAGCATGACCATAGAATGACCTAAACTGATTAGACTTATTTATGATAAATCCATTTTAATTTCCAGGTTTTACAGAAAGTAGTAATTGTAGATTTTGTTACTAAACTATATGCTTTTATACTACCATTGTCTTGATCAAAGTGGAGTGTTGTTAGCACAAAATATAAGCTTATACTAATTGTTTTTTGTATTTTCACTACTGTTTCACTGTTAGCAAACTTGACTGTTGGTGGATAAAGGTGAACAGAAAATTTTTCATTTAATTGTGATTCTCAAATTGCATTTCAAGTCTTTTAATCTATTAGTAAGAATTTTCTTAGATAGGTGGACACTATTCACTATTGTTTTTGTTTTAAGACTATTAAAAATGTGTCAACGTGTTACTTCATGTGATTCAAATATTAATACAGATACTCCATTCTTTTTTTAAAATTTTAAAGATGTGGGGTACAGTTCAGGGTTAGGTATACAAATGTTCATTATGCAGGTACACTTTTTAATGAGGTGTGCCCCTCCCTCCCCTGGCAGTTTCCCTCAACTGCCAATCTCACCCCCACCCCACCGCCGGCAGTTTCCCACTACTGCCAATCCCTTTCTTATAGTATTATGAAAAAATTGTTCAAGGTCCGTTTATGAGTGAGAACATATGGTACTCTGTTTTTTCTGTGATAGATCACTGAGTATGATAGACTCTAAATCCATCCAAGTCGCTGCGAAGTCCATATGTTTGTCCTTCTTTATGGCTGCATAATATTCCATTGTGTATATGTACCACATTTTCTTTATCCAGTCCAGCTTCGATGGGCAGCATGATTGGTTCCATGCTTTCCATGTTTTTGCTATTGTGAATAGAGCTACAACAAACATGTGTGTGCAGTTATCTTTTTTTGTAGAATGATTTGAGTTTCTCCGGGTATATTCCCAATAGGGGGATTACTGGGTCATATGGAAGGTCAATTCCTAGTTCTTTCAGAAATCGCCACACTGTCTTCCAAAGAGGTTGCACTAGTTTGCATTCCCACTAGCAGTGTAGAAATGTTTCTTTTTCTCCGCATCCTCTCCAGTATCTCATGTTGTTTGCTTTATTAATGATGGTCTTTCTTACTGGAGTTCGGTGGTATCTCAATGTGGTTTTGATTTGCATTTCTCTGATGATGAATGAGGCTGACCACTTTTTCATGTGTCTGTTGACTGCCCATATATCTTCTTTTGAGAAGTGTCTATTCATGTCTTTTGCCCACTTTTGAATGGGGCTGTTTGCTTTTTTTCCTTTCAGTGTGTTTGAACAATTATCATAATTTTATAAGAAAGGCATTGGCAGTAGTGGGAAACTGCTGGGGAGAGGTGTGGAATTGACAGTTGAAGGAAACTGCCAGGGAAGAAAGAGGCACACCTCATTAACAAGGGTACCTGCATAATGCACATTTGTATACCTAACTCTGAATTGAGTCCTACATCTTTAAAATGAAAAAAAAAAAAAAAAAGGTTCTCCAGTCTTTATATGTGCTATTCAAAAGATGTACTTCTACTAGGGTGAAAACCCTCTACAATTTATTTTTACTTCCCTGTCTTCTTGGTTATGGTACTTAGATAATCTCCTCTGAAGTAAGTATCAGCATTTAGAGGTAATATAAATGTGTAGCAGCAATCCTTTAAGCTACACTTAGCTAATAGATTGTACTTTTTATAAGCCAATTTGTGTTTATCCTGCACTAACACTAACACTTTACACTAGAAGACTAATTGTTCACTTTTAGATGTTCTAGCTATAAAACATGTGTATATTTTTAAGCTAAATGTAATAAATGGATTTCATAGATATTTGAGACTATAATAAAATCAATTATGATCTTCATGGAGATTTTAACTAGTACATATTTCAACCATTCAAGTTTCAATTTTTAAAATTTTTTATGGTGTGCATTCCAGTATTACATGTAATATTAGGAGCTATGATTAGAAACAAGCCTGAGGGACCAGATGAATCATGGGGTTGCTAATAGGATATTAAGTCTTTTACATCTACATAGCCATTTGGTTAAAATCTAGCCAACGTTAATAGAGAACATATTATAATCTGCTGAATGAAATGACAGTGTTACAGACCTAGTTCCATTGAAGTGAGGGCTATAGGTCTTCATATTGACCAATGTAATCATCATAAGATTAAAGGTAGTTTATTTTATACACACTCGTGATTATCAATAATTGTTCTCTGAAAGATCAATAAAGGTCTTTTATTAGTATCTAATGTGACGGAGTTTTGTGTGTTGTAAATATCAGGATAGAAAGAATTAGACATTTAAATGTCCTGTATTATGAGGCTATTTTAAAGGCACATTTTTTCTTTAACTGTTATAATAATAATGCAATAACATGGAATTGAAGCTCAAAATATAGTAAATAGAAAGGCACTAAAGAGACAGTGAAATTATTAATCAAATTATGTCTCTTTAATGTATTTTATGGTTTTAAGTTTAAAAAGTGACAAAATAATAGTCACTGCATCTGAAGCCAGTCCTGTGAGGTAAAGGAAGTAATTTATGCTATGATAACAATTGCAGATGTTTGTAAAAATTTATGGCTAAATTCAGATATTTGGCTTAATATTTATGACATAAAGGATAATTAGAACATTATTATTTTGATTTTATTTCAGATTTTTAAATCTGTTTTTCATCCATTCAATCTTATGTCTGAGGTAGAGTTGTTTTAACATGCTCTTGGCATAAAGTATAAAATACATCGAAGGATAAGCACTTTTTAATGTACTTCTGGGCATTAAGAACATGAACAGTCCTCTGATTCATTAATTTGCTAGTAATTCTCTTCTGATGAAGAAATTTGCCAGTGGCTTGGCTGTGTTCTCAGCTTATAACCAAAGTAGTGTGGTGGATTTCCACAAGTCATACATGGAAATTGGCCCTATTAATTCATAGTGGTTGTTTTCAGACTTGCGTTACATCCCAAAATGTCTAGAGAATTTTACGTCTTTCAGGGGCAATAGTTGTTTACTAATTCTCAGATAGGCCTGAGGTTGTGGCACCTAGCAAAATTTCTTGGACATAAGGGTGTGGTTGTCAAACATATTATTTCACCTTAAAATATTGTTATTTCTAGAACTATTCTTGATTTTTCTAATTAAGAGAATTCTTGAAGTCATAGATCCATAGCTCTGTTGAATTTCTACTTAAACGATTGTGATTTTTTATGTATTCACTTAGAAAGATGTATAGTCCCCTATGTTTCATGCACATTATTTCCAATTGGGATACAATATTAATTTAACACAAATTTTAACTTTGTAGACTGTAAAAAAGAGATACCTGTAAATGAATAATTGATGCTATTGTAGGGATGAAGGAAATAATTTTCCCTCTATCATTCAGAGTTCTTAGCTGGGGTGGACATTTGTAACAGAAGACAAATTAAAAAGATAAAAAAATAAGTTTATTAACATGTATCTTTCTTATATACATGGCAGATACCCAGGGCATGAATACTTCTCAAAGAGGTGATTAGAGTTTCAGCTCATGAACAGGAACCTAAAAAAACCTTGAACTGATTTATTAAAAAATTGTGCATTCTTACATGTTTAAACTTGTCACCTTCAAAGTACTCCCTATTTGATGCAATTCACCTATCGAGATACTTTTTCCCTGCTCAAAACAGTTTTTGAACTCATCAATTTTGATGCCTCTTAGTGCTTCTGCCATTTGTTTTGTTTTCTTTTGTTTTGTTTCACCTTTTTCACATCAGCAAAACATCTCCCTCTGAGGACTTTTTTTCATCAGGAAAACAAACGAAAAGCCTTTTAGGGTGAGATCGGGTGAATAGGGAGTGTGGGGCATGGGGGTCATGCTGTTTTTTTGGTCCAAAACTGCTGAATACTCAGTGCGGTTGGGCAAGTGTGTTGTCTTGGAAGAACCAGCAACCTGTTTGCCACAGCTAGGGATGTTTCTTCCACAAGTCGTTACACAAAATTCTCAAAAGTTTCAGATTAAAACTTTGGTTGACCTTTGATCCAGAAGAAAAAAATTCGAGTGTACCACAAGGAGCCCATCCTCCAAAAGGTAATTCCTGTTTTGGGGGGATTCCCCCTCATACATAGCATCTCCAGCAATAAACAGTATATTTTTAGAGAAGTGACAAAACAAAGGAAAAGGACTTTGAGTCTCTAGGGATATCAAATTATGGGAAGGCAAATATAGTAGTCCCCTTTTATCTACAGGGGACACTTCCAAAACCTCTACTAGATGTCTGAAATCATGGATTCAGCCTTAGATATACTATGGTTTTCCTATGTACAGACCTATGATAAAGTTGAATCAGCAGATGAAGCTTCTCCAGTAATTTTTATATTTTTCAACTCCAACTGTTTCCTGAATTTGTGCAATGGCTTGAAGTCATTCATTTCAGGAGATCTCTTGCTAAAGTCTTTGTATAGGTTCATTGCTTTCTGGTACAGCAATTTGCTGACAATCAAAACCCGTTTCTGTTCATGTCTTCTATCCACAAATGTAAGGCCTTTTCCATTCTAACCAAGCACGTATACATTGTGGCCGTAGCTTTTGCAATTTTGAGATACAGCAGCAAACCCAGCACAAATTTCTTCTTCCTTCTTCACAACTGCATGGCTAGATTTGTTTCTATTGTAGATCTTAGCAACTGCAGCTTTTACTTTTTCTTCTTTCCTTATTAAGCCAAGCACTTTTACCTTTTCACTTATAGAAAGCATCTGAGGGCTTCTCTTTAGCATATCCAAATTGCCAGCATCACTACTTTTGTATTTAAGGGCCATTATGGAGCAAAATACAGGTGACTTGAACATAAGCACTGACATAAGGCAATGGTCGATCTGATAGTTCAGAGGGCTGCTAAGTGATTTCTGGCAGGCAGTGTCTATGGTGTAAAACCATTGGACAATGGGAGGATTCATGTCCTAAGTGGAACAGAGCAAGATGGCAGAAGATTTCACACTACTCAAAACTGTCAAAATTTAAAACTTATGAGTCATTTATTTCTGGAATTTTCCGTTTAGTGTTTTTGAATCACTGGTAACTGAAACAATGAAAAGCGAAACCGCTGATAAGAGGGGTCTACTGTACATGGGAGTTTGTTGCAAAGATTCCTATAGTGCCGTCTCAAAGGCTGATGAGGGTTCACAGTTATCTTCAGTGATCAGCTCTTGTTTTTGCTTGTTTTTCTGGTAGAGGGGAGGAGAGACACCTTTGCTTTTGTAAATTCATGTCCTGCTTTTAGGGAAATAAGGTAAGGGCAGATAATTTTTCTTATATATGCGTCTTCTAAATTGCCTTTAATGAAAGCTAATGCTTATAGCAAAATGGCATATTTTGGGGTGGCATGTCCTGGTCTACTATGTTTTATGGAGTGGTAGTCAGAAGATCTAGGGACCAAGGAAGGCTTTTTAGTAAAACTGACTTTTAAGCTGGACTGTAGTGTCTTAACCAGACAAAAACAAGGTAATAAACATTTCAAAAAAGATGGCAAGAAAAAGGGAAACAGCACCGAGGAATGAGACAGTGCAACAATTTAGCAAATTACAGATAATTTCATGCATTTCTAATTCCCAGTGAATGTGATTGATTGTTAGAATATAAAACTAGAAAAATTAGTCAGGTCAAGAGCATACTTATCCACCCAAATTTGCAAACAATAGGTCTAGAATTTGTGTGATTCTGATGCAGATGGGAGTTTAAGGACCACTCAACACTTGGAATTTAGAGATCACTTCTATAAATTATGAAAACACAATAAATTATATTAACTTAGAAAATGTGATGAGGTAAGAGTAAGACATAATTGCTGTGCATAAGAGCCCTATATGGCAGCTCATTAAAATAAAACATAAGAAAGCATATACAGTTACCATGTGAAGAGGAAAAGATAGAACCCCGTTTATTCTGCTGTGGAGGTGACAGAAGTCTTATGAGAGTTGACACATAAAGTGAGTCCAGATGATAAGTAGGAGTCAGTGAGACACAGTGAAGGGCAGGGTGTGGAGTCATTGGACATGTGAGAAAAAGTACAGAGAAATTTTGTAAAAGAGGTAGAATGTATTAATTTTCTATCTCCTCTAATAAATTACTAAAAATAATATTACTTAAAACAACATATATTGGTTATCTCATGGTTTGCATAAGTTAGGAGCCCAGGCATAGTTTAGCTGGGAACACAGCTCGGTGTGTCCCAAGGCTTCAATATAAGGGTTGACTAGGCTGCGTTCCTTTCAGGGATTAGAGATCCTCTTCTAAGCTCACATGGTTGTTGGCAAAATTCATTTCCTTGCAGTTGTAGCAGTGAAGCCACTGTTTCTCTTATCAAGGCTCCCTATTCCTTCCCATATGGTCCTCTCACAGGCTGAGTCTTAACATGTCAGCTTACTTCTTCAAAGCCTTTAGAAGATGGATAATCATGAGCATGGCTATGCCATCATATTTACAACGTAATGTAATCTGATAAAGAGAATGGTATTCCATTGCCTGTGTCATATTTTATTGGCTCTTCCCTCACGTCAGGAGAGGGAACTATTCAAGAGTGTGACTCAGTGGGGTTCCTCTTAGAATTCTGCTTATCACAGAGCATCGGGGATATTTCAAAAGATAGCCATAGGTTTCAGAACATAGGCCTCAATTTGAAGACTAAACACCTTTATAGAGGCAAATGTGAAACAGAGTAAAAAAAGGAAATAGTCTAGAATGATGCAGAAAGGAAGGAGTTTATGCCATATTTTCAGAATATTTAAGTATGGAATGTCACTTACAGTACTTACTGGTGTTCTGATTAAGAAGCCAAGTTGGTCTCATTCCACTACTCCCATGCTAGTACAGTCACTGGCTATTTGTTTTTTCTTTTTTGCAAGTGCAGTGTATAGATATATTGTAAATGTTCTGTTTCTTTGGAATACTCAAATCATTAAAGATAAATATCACTCATTAATTAAATATGGTTTTTCCATTCCATGCTTAGCAATGTGCTTAATCTAAGCTTATTATATTGACTTTTTAAAAATATAGATGTACTATTAGCATTTACATATGCTGAGGGAATATAGGAAACATATTTATGTTGTTTGCAGCAAAATCATTAGTGTAGTGCAGTATAGATCAAAGGGGAGTGTTCAACAAAATAGATGTAAATAATTCAAAACAATGTTAATTAGAAAGAATGACTTTTTCTAACAATAGTTTTTCATTGATGTTCTAATAAGCTATTAATAGCAAAATCTTTAGGCAACACAATGGGATTTTACTAAATAAGAAATATCACTTGGACAGTGGCCAAACTACAGATGAAAACCTAGCATTTCCTAGGTAAAATAGGGGAATGTTTATAATCAATAATTCTAATGTCCAGCCTGTTCCAAAGTTGTTTTATTTATTTTAAAAATATATAAACATTTTGCAATTATAAAACAAACGAAATAAAGCTTTAAACTCTGTTTTCTATTTTCTAGACTAATTTTTTTCCCCAGGATAACAGATAATTACCCATCTTTAGGGTATAATTTTGACGAAACTTCTCTGAATCACTTAAAAATAGAAGCATCTTGGCACTTTAGATCTGTATATTGCAAATGACCAAATTCTTTTTTTTTTTTAATTTTAATTCAGTGGCTTTAGTGGGTGTAAATGGTATTTGGTTACATGGACACATTGTATCATGGTGAAGTAGTCCAGGCTTTAAGTGTACCCTCCACCTCCACCTCTGCACATCGTATCTTATAGATAATTTTTTTGTCCTTACCCTCTACCCCATCTCACCTCCTTCTATGTTTTCAATGTCCATTAGACCACAGGATAGGCCTTTGCAGCTTCTTAGTTTAGCTCCCACTTATAATTGAGAGCGTGTGGCATTTGGTTTTCCATTCCTGCATTACTTCACTTAGATTCAGCAATCCCACTACTTCGTGTCTACCCAAAGGAACAGAGGTAGTTATATAAAAAAGACACCTCTACTCCTGTGCTCATCACAACACAATTCACAATTGCAAATATGTGAAATCAACCTAAATGCCTGTCAACTGATCAGTGGATAATGAAAAAAAAAATATATGTATACACCACACACACACACACACACACACACACACACCCCATGTAATACTATTCAGCTATGAAAAGAAATGAAACACTGTCTTTTGTGCCAACTTGGATAGAATTGCAGACCATCATCCTAAGTGAAGTAACATATATAGTTTATACTCTATGTTGTGACTATTTTATATTTACCTGTAAAAATAGTGGCTTTGTAGACCCTACTAGCTTGAACATTGGCCACTGAGGTCAAATCATGTTAAGTTATACACTCTACTCCTTTTTAAAAAATCATAATTAAAAAAATAAAATACAGGGGTTCAAGACCAGCCTGGGCAACTTGGTGAGACCTTGTATCTACAATTAAAAAAAAAAATTAGCCAGAAGTGGTAGCCTGAATTCTGGCTAATTGGAAGGCTGAGGCAGAAGAATCGCCTGAGCCCAGCAGGTCGACACTGGGGTGGCTGTGAGTGTGCCACTGCACTCCAGCCTGGGCGACGGAGTGAGATTCCAACTTAAAAAAAAAAACACACAAATTATTTAGAAATTGATATAAAGAAAAATCATTGCCAAAGATAAAGTAAAATAAAATAGAAAAAATAGAAAGAAAAAAACACAAAAACCCTTCCAATCTGTAATGTAAAGCACATTACATCATTGAATCCTTACAACCCTCCTACACTATGAGTGATTTCATTACTTTTTTAGTGATCAAGTGTCTGAAGCACAATATCTGCCATTTTGTGTATTGGAAGATAGATGCTTTAGTCTATGTCTATTTGATGTGAGAACCTATGCCAAATGCTTCCCCAAATGTCTTCTTTGGCTAAATAATTGCTTTGCATGAATTTTGAGCACGTGGAGATACTGACACTTCAGCCCTAGGGCTGGCCAGGCAGAATTGTGGTCCCCGGTACTCCTGGGCTTGTTATTTCTGGGCCAATTCCAAAAGGTGAGGGAAAAATTCTGTCATTTTCTAAAACATTAAAATTTAGTCAAGCACAATTCCCAGTTCAGAGAATACTATTGTGAGTTGCACAAACAAGACATTGTATATTATGGAATTTAGATTCTAGTAGAGAAAGACATAGCTTTTAAAAAGTAAACAAAGAAGTCAGAAATATGTTCAATAATATGTTTAAAATGCAAGCTCAAATAGCGTGTTAGTCACTAAGAAGAAAATACAATAAAATAACATGATAGATGGTATGAGTATGCCCCGGTCTACTTTACAGAGACTGGTGAGTGAAAGCTTTTTTTTGAAAAGATGCTGTTTGAACTGATAGAACAACATGAAAGAGCTAGTCATTTGAAAATCTGAAAGAAGAATGTGCTAATCCAAGGGAAAAGCAAGGACAAAAACAAGCATGAAACTGTATTGTTTAAAATTCAGGTTTCTGGTTTTTTAAGTACAGTAAGCTAATACATCCTAAAAGTGCCCTTAAAATTAAAACCTATAACAAACAAATATTCATCATTATTATTATTATGACAAGCTAACTAATAATTCTGATGACCTTTCCTGGTTATTAGGAGGTACTGGAGTATTTCATTCTTCAGGATAGATTTGAATACAGTACTCTTAATTTGTCTCCATTGGTATATCTTATTATGGCTGAAGGCAACCAATAGCAACTAGATAGATATGAAATTGCTTCAATTAAGTTGGTTGATTCATAACAATGGATGATCTTGATATCAGTGTGACTTTTGAGAAATCAAAATTTATCTTTTTAACCAATACTATACTTAATAAGTTCTGTCTACCATTTGTTATCAACACAGAGGCATTTCTGTAGTGTCCATTTGTTATTTTTTTTAGTTCTATGCACCTGAAATCTGGTAGCCAGAAATTATTTAACTTTTATAGTCTAGGCACTCCAGAAGAAAAAAAATACTGGACATTAGGTTAAGTTTGAAGTTCAGAAAAATAAATAATAATTGTCTAATATAAGTGTATCCCCAAATGAATGTGACATACCTATGCTACAAATTTTTCAGAACATTAATTGTGCCTTTATATCAACATAATATAAAATTATTACTACATTTTTATTTTAAAGACATACATAGTAAAAAAAACCTAGAAAATTTATGATCTGCTACAATTATGTTTGAAGAAAATGTCATGGAGAAAGTATAGTTGCTAAGAAAAACAAGATCAGCTAAGATTTTTCACTCAGAAAATTTAAATTTTCTCTGTTTAGCTTATAGTTAAAGTTTAAATTAAATTGCTTTTCTATGGTGTTTAGATCATTTCTGTGTGTGAGTTTTAGATTAAAATAATCACAGCACATAGGGAAGCTTAGTAAAATAGATGCATTACTTATTTAATTTTTTTTTGTAACCTAAAAGTATAGTTGAGTGGCTTAAACAACAGACATGTATTGTCTCATAGTTCTGGAAGCCAGAAGTCCAAGATCAAGGTATCAGCAGTGTTGGTTCAAGGGCTGTAAGGGAGAATTCTTTCTATGCAACTCCCCTAGCCACTGGTGGCATGCTGACAATCTGTGGCATCCCTTGGCTTGCAGGAGAATCGCCATGATCTCCATATTCTCTTCATGAGCTTCTCTGTGTTACAAATTTCCCCTTTTTATAAAGGCACTAGTCATATTGAATGCCCACGTTGCTTCAGCATGACCTCAATTTAACAAATTATATCGGGCAACCTCTTTAGGTCCCCTCTGACTGTGGGAGCTTTTCTGTTCTCTCAATAAATTCTGCTTTCACAAACAAACAAACATAAATTGTATCTATAATGATCCTATTCCAAATAAAGTAACATTCTGAGGTACTGGGGATTAGGATCTCAACATATAAATTGGTGGGGGCGGGGGGTAGGGGTTGCGGAAGGCACATTCCAACCCATAAAAACATGGCAGAAAGAAATATATGTAAAAATTTCAAATAGCAAAGACCCTATCTTCAAATTTTGCTCTTCATTTTCTGCAATGCTTTTGGAAAAATCTCTTAATTTCCCTGTCTCAGTTGTATATCTGTAAAATGGAAAGAATCACTTCAACTTTGTTTACTTTAAATTTGTGATAACTGAAAATAAATTGTGATTTTTGAGTCTATACTATCAAATAAAATATGAATCAGGCCTTTAAAATTAATTTTAAGCTCAGTAATCTGTAAGTCAAAATATGACTAGTAAAAGCACACCATTGATTTCTAGTATTTGAAAATGGAATCTAGAAAGTAACTCTGGAAAAATTCTCAATCTGCATTTATCAATACAATTGACAGTAGTCTATCCCCTTTCAGTTTATCCCCTTTCCTCTGTCAGTACAACCACTTGCTTGTTCTAGTAAAATTACCCTCAACAGGTCTTTTAATCTCCATCTCCCATTCTTTTAACCAGTCACTGTTTCTTCAATATAATCTTATATACAAATTCACAACATGTGAACTTGGTGTTAATGGTACAAAGAATACTAAAGAATAGACAATGTTCTTGATGTGCCACTATCTATTGATGGAAACAGCAGAATAATAGAAAACATATTGTGAAAAGTTATTAATAACTTTTATTACATTTTCATATTCTGATTTTAAACAATGAATAAAGATATGAGGAGAAGACATAGAAAATTAGAAGCCAACATTATTTGTGAATAAGATGCAATATAAAAACACAACAGCAAATCAATTTACCAGATTAATCTTTCATGGCTAAGAATAATTTATTCCAAGAATTCAATGATGTCTTACAATTAGAAAATTTATTTGTATATTTCATTACACTAACTGCTTAAAAGT
Source organism: Tarsius wallacei (assembly GCA_963574415.1). NCBI lineage: Eukaryota > Metazoa > Chordata > Mammalia > Primates > Tarsiidae > Tarsius > Tarsius wallacei. The sequence continues at coordinate 11,849 of CAUYQG010037849.1, read as the reverse complement.
AAATTATTTAAATGATTATGTTGAGGATACAAAAATGTTATTAAATTCAGTACTATTTCTTACTGGAAAATAACCTGCAGTGAGCCAGACATACTGAAAATATTTTTACATAAAATACATGTCCCTGAAATAATCAGCAACATAATTTCCTATCCAGTGATGCTGAAATTTAAATACACAGAAAAGAGTATTATAATTGCAAGAGTACTGCAATGAATATTTGCATATACTTTCAGATTCACCGTCTTAAAACAATTTACCACATTTGTTTCTCCTCTCTCTTTTTCTCACAACTACTTAAGAGGCATTTGACAGGATATTAATTTATTTCTAGATACTTTATCACATGTTGTCTAAGATAAGAGTATTTTCTCATGTGACCATAGTACAATAGTTATATTAAAAAGTTAGCACTATAAAACATTATTAACTATAGACTCTAGAATTAAATTTCCTCATTTATCTCAATAATGTCCTTTATATACTTTTATCCCAGTCTTCGACTAAACATTACATATAACCAGTGTGCTGCTTTAGGTGCCATTAAAATTGAATATTTTCTCCATTGTTGCAGTTAATAACATTGACTTTTCTGAAAAAGCAGACCAAGCATTTTAGAGAATACCTCTCAATTTGAATTTGCCTCTTCTTACCCATAGATGTGGGTTAAAATTTTTTGGTAGAAATACTGCTCAAATCATATTGTCTGTTGCATTTTTATCTCAGGGATTCACAAATGGAGACATGGAAAGCCAATTTGTTCCATTTGTTAAAATGTTTGGCCAGTGTATAGTTTTCGATTGTCACGCAACAAATTGTGAAACATTTGGTAGCTTAAAACCATACAAATTTGTTATCTCACAGCTTCTGAGGGACTGAAGTCTGACACGTCTTAACTGGGCTCAGGTCTCACATGGCTCAAAGTGTGCGTCAGCTGCATCTGAAGGTTTGACTAGGGAAAGGTATGCCTCCATACTCTTTCAACTTGTTGGTAGAATCATTTTCTTGCAATTGTATAACCACACTTTCGATTTTCATGCTAAGTCTTGGCCAAATCACTCTCAGATTTTAGAGACTGTCCATAGTTCCTGCTGTGAAGCTCCCATGAACAATTCAGAACTTAGAGTATCGCTTCTTCTCTCAGGCAAGCAGGAACACATTTTGTTTCTCTGTTCTCTCACTTGACAACAAGCCAGAGAAAACTCTCTGCTTTTAAAGCACTAACTTGATTAGGATAGGCCAAACCAGTATGATTTTCCTTTTGCTATATAACATAACATGATCATGGGAGTGACAGTTCCTCAAATCCTGGGAGCGATAGTTCATCAGTTTCACACGCAAGGAGAAGCTACTTTACAGGTCTTTTACACAAGAAAGTGAGACTGTTGGGGATCATCTTAGAATTCTCTACCACACTCAGATATTTCATTGTGAAAAAAAAGGGACAGAATTGGAACTTTAGTTTATGAAGCTCTAAAGAATTTACATATAAAATTATTGGACTCTTGTCTTTTTTGTATGTAGTTTTTTGATACCTTTTGCTATTTTCATGGAAATCAACTTGTTTAATCATTGACTTCTACTGGAGTCAATTCAGATGAATTGTTGAAAAAATGTATATACTTTTTATAACACATTTTATAAAAACATTTTATATAAGTTTTAACATGTGTCTGAAATTTTGCAAAATATTGTTTGTAATTTTTATTATTGTTTTGATTTAATAATCCCCCTTTGTAATTTTTGATTTTGTGTTTATGTTCAGTATTTTTTAAAAAATATGCTACTAAATTGTTTTTTTTTCAAAGAAGCCCAAGTGGCATGAGGAGAAGATTCAGATGGAAAAGGTGGTGATGCCAACGAATGTAGAAGATTAATTAAATAAATAAATATAATGAGTATTATCGTGGACAGATGTCTTACTGTCAGAGAAGAGAATTACAAATATGGAAAGGGAGAAAACAAGGATGAAACCCAAGATACTAGATTGGAACTGGAGTTATCAGTGTGAATTCAAGGATTTCAACAGATGTAACTAAACAAATAATTAAATTTAAATGTCTTACTATCTCTCCCCTATCCAGGACTTTGACTGATTTCTTTGAAATTTAGTTTTCAGGAGTTTATATTTAAGACTTGAATATTCTACATGTACATCAATAACAATGAATGAGGTATACATTATGCATTGTCATAAAAGGAAGAGATAAAGGACTGAATTACCAGAAAATGAAGATAGTACTTTGAAAACGTGTTTTCTGACTTGGTAATGTAAAACTTGTAAAAACAATATAAAGCAAACTTGAAAGCATGGCTATAGAGTCAGACTTATACATTCAAATTCTGACCCCGGAACATTCAGATGTAAGATTTCAGGCAAAGGGCATAATTTCTGTAACTCAGGTCCACATCTATAAAATATAAATAATAAACATAATAGTGTTGCTTTGACAATTAAGTGAGGCAACATATTCAAACTTCAAAGAACAGTGTCCGATATATAGAAAAATGTCATATACATAGCAATATTATCACTTAGGACAATTAGTTTTAGGCACAAGTCACATTAAGAAGGTGTGAAATGGGGGCAGGATACACGGAAGAATAAGTATTTTCCCCATCTGAAGTACATGGCCAGTTGTGAAGATATATGAGAAAGAGTTGAAGAAGGCATTGAGTGGTCAGAAAAATTAGGCCATGACTTAATAATGTGAGTTAAATTACCTCTTCAGGTTTTTTCCCCTGATTTTAAGAAAAATATATAGTGTTAATATTTTCTATGTATTCTTTAAATAAAAAATTCCTCCTGATCACATCAAGTAAGTGTTCATCTACTTTGTATCATCTCTATGATGAATGCTTCACTTCTTAAATATGCTTTAAAATTATATTTATATACTCATCTGATTTTATTCTCATAATTGTGTGATGTTATACCTTTATATATTGTCTTGGTGGGCATAAGTGACTTCTTAAATATGCTTTAAAATTACTTTTATATACTCATCTGATTTCATTCTCATAATTGTATGATGTTATACTTTTATATATTATCTTGGAGGACATAAGTGAATTGCTTATTTCTTAACTTTTATTCTTTGAATGAACCCAAATGTCTTTAAAAAAGATCTTTTATTACGGTAGTTTTAAAAATATTTTCAGAGTCTTTATCTATTTTTAGAGACAAGTGAGAATGTTATTTTTTCTTATTATCTTTGTCTTATCTTAAAGATCACATTTACCTTATGGAGTGAAAGATGACATTTGTCTTCTTTGTTTAAAGGTGTTTCCTACAATCTGTTGATTTTGTTTTTGTTTTTTACAAGTTTCAAAGAAATGACCTATAATCAAATTCTTAACTGTGCTTTGGTGTCTTATTAATGTTAGCATTTATATCTATCTTATACATAATTATTACCCTATCTAAGTTGTCTCTTATTAATATGTCAATTTGGTTCATGTCATTTTTTAATAAAATTATCTATTTCAAGTATTATTTCTGAAGTTTTTACATATACACACATATTGTATTTATTTACATTAATTGTCTTCCCTGTTTAACAAAATTTCTGATATTATTGAAGTTTGCAGATTTACCAACTAGCATTGAAAGTAGGAAAATTAACTCTAGATTTTTTTTGATAATCAAATTTTCTATTGACCTTGTAATTTTGCTTTACACAAATTATACTGTACTTTCTTAAAAATGTGACTTCTTGCTGGAAACAAAATGCATCTTTAATTTGTTATTTTTTTCTCTTCACTTTTTTATTTGTAAAAATATTTGAAGGAATGAAATACTTTATCCACATTCTAATGTTTTGCCATACAGTATATTTGGGGTGTTTAAAAACATATTAATTACATTTGTGTTTTTTTCTCAGCTCATTTTCTGGGAGGGTTGTGAGAGTTTGCTGTATAATAGCCTATGTTTGTTTACTTACGTAAAAAATTATTACTGGGAGGCCGAGGTGAAAGGATTACCTGAGCCCACGGGTGCAAGAACAGCCCAGGCAACTTGGCATGACCTCTTCTCTATAATAAATGAAAAAATTAGCCGGGCATGGTAGTGCGCGCCTGTAGTTCCAGCTACTTGGAAGGTTGAGGCAGAAGGATCACTGGGGCCCAGCAGGTCGACCCTGGAGTGGCCTTGAGTGTGCCACTGCACTCCGGCCTGGGCAACGGAGTGAGACTCCAATTCAAAAACAAACAAACAAAAAACTACTGTATTATGCTGTGATTTGAAATGTGTATTCTTTAAATTTTAAATAGTAATGATTCATTTTTTCTATACTTTAAAAAAAGAATTTTTTCTCATTGACATAAATCTGATAAAATAATTTTTAATGTTCTTGCTATTATTTAATATGTTAAATCTTTGCTGTCTTACTATTAAAACATAAAAGTGGTATACTAAATTTTCTTCTAAAACTAATTTTTCTCTTTTCCCTGAATTTTTTTTCCTTATTTCATTTTATTGCTATATAGGGACAAATCTAAAACTGGCAAATTCCTGATAGGTAGTATAAGGATATATAACATGAGGGGGACCCAAAAAAAACAAAACCAAAAACAGAATCATGTTTTTGGAGGACAGGTCCCTTGTGGTGCACTTGGAATTTGATCCTCCAGACCTAATGGTCAACTAAAGTTTGTATCTGGAAATCTTGATTTGCATCACGATTTGCAGATGAAACATCCCGATTGTGTCAAACAGATGACTGCTTCTCCCATCATGACAACACACCTGCCCACACTGCACTGAGTATTCAGCAGTTTTTGACCAAGAAACGGCATAACTCCCATGCCTCACCCTCCCTATACAACTGATTTCTCCAGAGCGATTTGCTTCTTTGTTTCCCTGGATGAAAAATGTTTTAAAAGGGAAACATTTTACTCATGCGGAAATAAAAATATGGCAGAGGCACTAAAAGGTATCAAAATTGACGATTTCAAAAACTGTTTTGAGCAGTTTAAAAAGCACCTTGATGTATTGCATCAAACGGAGAATAGTTTTGAAGGTGACTGAAGTGTAAATATGTTTGACTATATGAATAGTCTATATGAATCAATTATTTATGAATAAATTGCAGTCTTTTGGGGGTCCTACTTCGTAATAATAACTACAGAAACAATAATAATTTTGTCATTGTTTTAATGAGAGCAGCAGTGAGTGTCCACCATTGACTACGTGTGTGGTGTGGTGTAATATGAAAAACAAAGAAAATACATGAGACAGGTAAGAAACTGCAAATAAGCTAGGCAAGACAGCTGGAGCAGTATGAAAGATATTACTTCTGACACTACAAGCAAGTCATAGCCTTGACATGTATGGATTACCTAATAATATTTGTCTTGAGAGTTCAACATGTGGTCAAAAAGCTAAACATGGTCTGTTGTTCAATATCTATGTCAGTATCTGTATCTATATATTGCTTATTACTTTTACATTGCAAATACCATGCAAGCTGATTATAGAAAATAAACATCAAAGAAGAAAATATAAACTCCACTGTAAATTATAATATCTAGGAAATATAATGCTAAACTACTTGGGGTATATTCTTGTTATTTCTTTTTATGCATTTTGACAAAAATAGCTGAAGGTTAATTTGAGATGATTGTAGATTTAATTGAGGTGGTTGGGAGCATTTGTTTTTAGTTTTTGTTTTTCATAGAAACAAGGACTTTGTTATTTTAAAAAAATACTCAATAATTATTTGTGTTATAGTGTATTTGTCAAAACCAGTATTGAAGTACATTTAGCTATCAATTTAGTATTGAAGCCTCATGATTAGAGTTGATATGATACACACAGAGATTTGCTTGTGAATTTTGTGATTAAACTGATTCTATGTTTTAGCCTCATTTCATCCCCAACCTCTAATGTATGGCCAAACTTCTCTCATGTCATTAAATGATGTTCATTACATTATATAAATAGCTCTATAGTAAACCTATAGGGCAAAGGCTGGCTAGGTGAACGATCCCAATTCCTCTTCTTGGCATACAGGAAACTACATTTCCCAAGTGTAAAATATGTGCCCAATTTCAAAATACTATATATGAGTATATATCATTATATGTATATATACACACACACACACCCCATTTGAGTAGCCAAAATAGCAATAATGAACCAGTAAATGCCAATGCCAACAGTGTAAACAGATTGAATAAAACCCTATGTGTGTCATGTTTGATACTGAAGCATTCAGGCTTATGGTTATTAATTAAATAAAGAAACAGACCACCAACATGATCCGTAAACAAGCTTTACTTTTAACGTAGACATCTCTGAGAGGTGGGAGATTTAGAAGGATTTAAACGACGTTGTCATCAGTGTCCTGCACCAGGAAAGTATTTGTGCTCTTGTATTCAATCCAGAACCTCTCCATGCAGGCCTCACCATTTTAACAACTGATAGGAACAGAAATGCTAATGTGAAAAATCTCTGTATGGGAATATCAGTGTGGAAGCTATTCTGTTAAAAATGAGCCAATAGACAACTATAGTCTAGCAGATGGAATAAGAACGAACAAAAAAATTACGCCCTAAATACCTACTTTATTTTTATGAAAAACACGAATGCATGTGTGTGATACGCTTTTTCCTAAAATATTTTTCAACTGAAAAGTCAAGAAACCAACAAGTTAACACTTCTATGTACCCTAGAGAAATGACCTTTATAACCCTTTCATTTTCTTTCCTCCTGTTTCACTCTTATTCTGTTTTCCAACTATATATATATTTTTAAGTTGGCATTCTGTGCAAACCAATGTTGTTACCTTTGGTTATGATTTTATATTTTAACCTTATTTCCTCCTTGACATTTACCTTTCCATCCATGATCTGTTTTTTTTCTAGCAGCAAGACCTTCTTCTCCTTCTGTGTCACATAATAATAAGATCAAAAGGGTAGATGTGGGATACTCACAGGCTGGTCTCCTCTACTGCAGTTCAGACTGCAAGGTTAAAACTATTATTATTTTACGTTTACCTTCTTTCAAGTTGTGCCTGTGGAACAAGTAATAAATGTTTTCTAAACTCTCGTATTTTTCTTCTACCTTTCCTCTTCACTTTTCTGTGGCAGTAATGGCCTGAAAAACAAATATTGTTTTGACAGAAGGTTCCCAGTAATATATACAGACTTGGTTTTGTATATAACAATCATTCTTGAGTTAGCCAGTTTTAAAGAATAGTTAATAGAGAAAATCACATAGATATAAAAAATGATGTCATTAAACCTTTTGTTTTTCTGCTCTCTCTTCTTGCTGTAAGCAAACACTTACTATAAATGTCAGAGAAAGAAAATGTCCTGAGAGATTCTCGTCCTTTCAGTTTGAATGTTATGGCTGTACTTCTGAGGAAGACTGTTGCAATATTTTATTCACACAAAAATATGAATTTTGTTCCATCTGAAATTCTCTGAAACCTCTTGTGTTTCACCTCAGAGAAATAATGATATGCAGATAAGACAGCTATTGTAAACTCACTTTAACAAATGTGACTTGCTCCCCTCAGAATCACCTGTTTATACCTTAGAGTATATCTAGCCAAGAGATATTGAAAGTTCTAACTTCCTCTCATACTAACTATGACACTGTGTGGGCAGTTAGCTGTGTTAGTCAGCAGAATTACCAATTCATGGTGATGAGTAATACTTCTTAACATTTTCCAAAACCTATGTACACACGAATAGCCTTAAAATTCCCTTAGATACTTTTTAGAGAAATGGGGACAATGTGAAACATAAAGGATATTTAGAATAAGTGTTAATCTTAACAGTTTAAAAATAATACGATGAACTACATGAAGATTACAATCTGGACAAGTTAAAATAGTTGAGGAATTTATGTATCTCAGTGTCTCAACAGTTTTGCATTTCAACAAAAATAGCTGAAGGCTAATTTGAGATGATTATAGAGCTAATTGAGGTGGTTGGGAGGATGTGTTTTAAATTTTTGTTTTTCATAGAAACAAGGACTTTGTTATTTTGAAATAATATGCTCAAGAATTAGTTTTTATAGTTTATTTGACAAAACCAGTATTGAAGGACATTTAACTATCAATTTAGTATTGAAGCCCAATGATTAGGGTTCATATACTATTTTAGAAGATGAAAACTCATGATACAATGAAAAATTATTGAAGTAAACAAGCAATTTGATTTCTTTTTTCCTTGAAGTACTTTTTAGAATGTATTGGTTATTTTTAACAAAACATTTTATCTTTTATGTGTGTTAGATTGCCTTATTAGCCCTTTTTTTTAACCATTCCTACAGTCATACCCTTACTATGGCCTCATAATGGGTGGATCATAATTTCTGTCCTGGATGTTGGAATTGATTCTGTGATTTGCTTAATAAATAGAGTCAAGAGTGATTGTATGCTATTTACAAGTCAAAGATTTAAGCCTCCTTGTTTGTTTCTGTTCACCCATTTTTCACTCCTGCCGTTATCATGTGAAGAGCAGAACCACCCAGTGTTACCCAGGGACTTTCAGAAAGATGCATATCATTTCCAACCTCTGCATATGAAATACTTTCACCCAGTTGTCCTGGTTTACATCAGCTGAGCTTCACAAAGTTATGTATCTACGAGGATAAATGATTATTGTGTTAAATCATTAGAATGTAATGCAATAGCTTTAATGAGATATAATTGACTTATGGTAAACAGCACGTATTTAAATTATACAATATGGTTAGTTTTGACATATATATATATACCCCTAAAACCATCATCACCATCACAAAATCACCACTATAAGATAATGAACACAATCACTCTCGAAATTCCAAAATTTGCTCACACTATTTTGTCATCCCCCCACTCTCAGCTCATTGCCCATCTCATTCCCAGGCAACCATAGATCTTCTTTTGATGATTATAGATTGGGTTGTACTTTCCAGAATTTTATCTGAATAAAATCATATATTAGATAATCTTTTTTTTTGGCCTGCTTTCTGTAAGCAAAATTAATTTTAGGATCACCCATGTAGGAGTATGTATCAATAGTTCATTGGCTTTTGTTTCTGAGTAGTTTTCTGTTGTGTGAATATACCACAATTGTCTTATTCATTAACCTTTGATTGCTCTTTGGGCTTTTCCACTTTGAGGGTTTTTAAAAATAAAGCTTTTTGAACACTGAAGTAGAACATTTTATATCAACAAATTGTTTCCTTTCTCTTGAGTAAATGCCTAAGAGAAGAATGACTGAGATGTATGGTATATAACATTTAACTTATTAAATATTGCCAGACTGTTTTCCAAAGTGGTTGTGCTAGTGGTTTCCATTCTCTAAATAGTTTATGAGAATTTCATTTGACCCATATCTTAGCTAACACCTGATATTGTCTCTTTGAAATGTTAAACACCCAGATGTAGAGTGGTACATCCTTGCAATTTTAATTTGTATTCCCCTAATGAACAGTGATATAGAGTATCTTTTTATGTACTAATTTGTCAACCAGGTATCCTCTTTGGTGAAGTGTTGAAATCTTTGCCATTTCAAAATTAGGTTTCTTTTTTCTTCTTCTTTTTTTTTTTTTTGAGTTGGAGTCTTCTCACTCTGTCATCCAGACTGGAGTGCAGTGGCCGCTTCCTGCCACTGCAGCCTCCACCTGCTGGGCTCCGGCGATCCTTCCGCCTCAGCCTTCCAAGTAGCTGGAACTACAGGCACGCGCTACCACGCCCGGCTGATTTTTGATTTATTGTAGAGATGAGGTCTCGCCCAGGGGCTCAAGCAATCCACTCACCTCAGCCTCCCAAATCGCGGGATTACAGGCTGAGCCACTGAGCCCGGTTTCTTTTTCCTTCTTAATGAGTTTTGTGAATTGTATAAATAGTCTAGATAAAAGTCTTATCAAATATGGTATTTGCAAATATTTTCTCCAAGTCGATGACTTTTTTAAAATTATTCTCTCAGTGGTGCTTGCCAAAAAATACAACTATAGTTTTGATGAAGTTCAATTTCTAAATTTATTCTTCTTTTAATTGTGCTTTTGTCTAAGAAATTGTTGCAAAACTCAAGGTTACACAGATATTCCCATATGTTTTCTACTGAAAATAATATAGCCTTAAGTTTCAAATTTGAGGGCTGTGATCCATTTTGAAATAAGTGTTGTACATGTGAGGTAAAGTTCAACTTTTTTGGATATTTGTTTGTTTCTTTTTTTGTCTGCATATTGTCATTTAATAATTCCATCATCATTTGTTCAAAATTAACCTTTCCCCATTGAATTATCATAAAATTTTGTAAATAGAAAAATTGCTCAATTGGATATTATTCAGTTTCATTGTTATATTTGTCTACCTGAATTCTAAAACCACACTTTGTTGTTTACTGCTTTATAATTAAATTTGAAATCTTGTGTTGTAGCATTATCATTTTGACTTCTTTAATTTTTGTTAAATATATTCTATTACCTTGCATACTTATATACATCATAAAATCAGCCCATCAATTACTACAAAAAAAATCTACTGAGATTTTTATTGGTATTGCATTTATTCCATGGATTAATTTGGAGGATATTTATTTCTTAGAAATATTGATTCATCTGATCCATAATATAGTATATCTATCCATGTATTTAGTACTTCTTTATTTCATCTGTTTTCATTCATTTCTGTTTCTCTCAAACATGTTGGCAGTTTTTAGTATACAGCTATTACACATCTTTTGTCAAATTTATTTCTAACTGTATCATATTTTTAATCTTATGTAAATTTCATTGCCTTAAATTTCTATTTCTTATTGTTTGCTATTTTATATAGAAATGCAATTGATTAGTACACTGATTTTCCATTATGCAAACTTTCAACCTCATGTATTAGACTCAGTAGCTTTTGGTGTAAATTAAAAATAATTTTCTATATTGACAATTATGTTATGAGCTAACAAAGACTTATTCATTTATTTCTCTGCTATTTATACACCTGTAATTTCCTTTTTCTTGCCGTTTTTGCTTACTAGAAATGCTTAAGCCATAAGAAATAGAAGTGGTGAACGCAAATGCCTTTGTCTTACTTTTAATTTTCACGAAAACCATTTATATTTTCAGCATCACATATATTACCTGTATTGTCCAGATTCCCTTTATCAGATTTACAAACTTTACGTTTGTTTCTAGTTTGCTGAGAAATTCTAACAGAAATGGGTACAACATTTTGTAAACTTATTTTTCTGTCATCTCTTGAGATAATAATTCTTTTGACTCTTAAATGATGAATTACATTGATTGATCTTAAAATCTTAAACTGACTTCATTTTGGTGATAAATACTCAAGGTCATGATTTATTATTATTTTTATACAAATAGAGTTTGAGTTTCTCAAAGTCCTTTTAGAATTTTGTCTCTATGTTAATGAAAGATATTGGTCTGTATTTCTCTCTTAGTTTGTTGTACAGGAATAATGGCATTATAGAAGTTACTGGGAAATATTTTGTTCTCTTCTAATTTTCTAAAAATTTTATGTAGAATTGGTGTTTTTTTTTTTTTAGACATTTGGTTAATTTTTTTCCAGTTTAAATATTTGAGACAGTGTTATCTTTTTGAGAAAGTTTAATCTATACATTCAATTTATTTAATAAACATATATGTCTACTCAGATTATCTATTCCTTTTTTAGTAGAACTTTGGTAAATTATGTCTTTCAAAAAGTTTTGCCTTTTCATCCAAGTTGTTAAATTTATTGGTATTAGGTCATTAATGATATTTTCTTAATAACTTGTTAATATCTGTAAATTTTCTGGTGATGTCATTATTCTCTTTCCAGTTATGAATTATTTGTATTTTCTCTCGCTTTTTCCTTATCAGTATAAAGGTTAATCAGTTTTTTTTT